>PVKV010014502.1:0-15760 GCA_004027835.1 Alouatta palliata
CGCATATTCTCACTCACAGGCGGGTGTTGAACAATGAGAACACATGGACACAGGGAGGGGAGCATCTCACACTGGGGTCTGTCAGGGGGAAAAAGGGGAGGGACAGCAGGGGGTGGGGAGTTGGGGAGGGATAGCATGGGGAGAAATAACAGATATGGGTGATGGGGAGGAAGGCAGCAAATCACACTGCCATGTGTGTACCTATGTAACAATCTTGCATGTTCTTCACATGTACCCCCAAACCTAAAATGCAATAAAAAGTATATATATTAAAAAAAAAAAAGAAAAGAAAATCAAGAAGAAATTCACATCAACCATCTAGTTGTCAAATAACTGGAGAATGGTTTTAAAAGTATAGCTTATCCACATTATAAAATATGCCCATTTACTTCTCGTGATACTCATAAAGCACTTTTAATGACAAGAGAAAATGTTCTTGATTAAAACAGCACTAGAAAATTAAATAAAGTACAGATTTGTGTTTACAATATGATCAACTCGACAAAGACAAATAAAACCTTTAGTTTTTATTTCATGAAATTTGTCCTAAATAATTTTGGCTGTAAAGTTTTAGTGCAAGAATTACTCTTATAACTGTGGTCATAGAAATAGAACCATATTATTTAACACATTCATAAAACATCAAGAACACCAACCAATCACAACAGTTGCTTCAATTAATAGATCAAAATAGAAAGGAACGCTGAAGAAGCATAGCTATACTGTTACATAGAAATAAAAATGGCATGTTTTGAAGAACTGTATATCCTAAACCATTCTCATCAGAATAAACTAATTGAAAATATACTATTTATTATTTTAGTAGAATGAGCTCTTTAATTTGGGGAATACAAAAATTAATTTTTTATTAATTTTAAATTTTAATATAATTCCAAGTTTACAGAAATTTTGCAAGAATAGTTTAAAGAACAACTGAATACCACTTACCCAGATTTAGAATATTTATGTTACCTCATTGGTTTGGCTTTATGACTATCACTTTCTCTAAAATATACAAACATACAAGAGAAGGAAAAAGAGAGAGAGAGAAGGAAATAGTTTTCTGAATTATTTGAATACAAATTACTAACATTGTTCACATCTACGCCTAAGTTCATCAGAGGTATTTACTAATAACAAGAACATTCTTTTTCATAACAGTGAAATTATCAAAATCAGAAAACTTAACACTAACACATGAAATTATATCATGTACAGTCCTCCTCTAAATTGTCAGTTTCTGGATATTAGTCCTTTTTCGGAGACATTGTTTGCAATTTTTTTTTTCATTATATAGGTTGTCTGTTTACTATGTTGATTATTTCTTTTGCTGTTCAGAAGATTTTTAGGCTGGGTGTGGTGGCTCCTGCCTGTAATCCCAGCACTGGGAGGCCTAGGTGAGTGTATCACTTGAGGCCAGGAGTTTGAGACCAGCCTGGGCAACATGGTGAAACCCTGTCTCTACTAAAAGTACTAAAAATTAGCCAGGTGTTGTGGTATGCACCTATAATCCCAGCTACTCAGGAGGCTGAGGCAGGAGA
This sequence comes from Alouatta palliata, assembly GCA_004027835.1. Lineage (NCBI taxonomy): Eukaryota > Metazoa > Chordata > Mammalia > Primates > Atelidae > Alouatta > Alouatta palliata. Next base: position 1,542 of record PVKV010014502.1, read on the forward strand.
ATCGCTTGAACTTGAGAGCCAGAGGTTGCAGTGAGCCTAGATCACACCATGGTATTCCAGCCTGGGTGACAGAGTGAGACCCTGTCATACACACACACACACACACACACACACACACACACACACACACACACAGGTGAAGATTTTTAGTTTAAGTCCAATTTATTCATTTTTCATTTTGTTGCATTTGCTTTTGATGTCTTAGTCATAAATTTGTTGCCTAGACCAATGTCTAAAAAGTTATTCCAAAGTTTTCCTCTAGGATTTTTATAAGTTTGGTTTTACTGTTAAGTCTTTACTCCATCTTGAGTTAATTTTTGTATGTTCTGAGAGATAGGGGTTCAGTTTGATTCTTCTACATATGACTATCCAATTTTCCCAGCACCGTTTATTGAATAGAATGTTCTTTACCCATTGTTTACTTTTGTGGACTTTGTCAAAGATAAGTTGGTTGTAAGTATATGGCTTTATTTATAGGGTCTTTATTCTGCTACACTGATTTACATGTCTATTTTTATACCAGTACCATGACCATGTTGTTTTGATTACTATAGATGGCCTTGTAGTGCAATTTGAAGTCAGGTGATATGAAGATGCCTCCAGCTTTGTTCTTTTTGCTTGATTGCTTTAGCTATTTGGACTCTTTCTTTTATTTTGGTCCATATGACTTTTAGAACAATTTTATTCTAATTCTGTGAAAATGATACTGTTAATTTGTTAGGAATGGGGTTGAAACTAGATTGCTTTGGGAAGTAAGATATTTTAATGATATTGATACTTCCAATCCATGAACATAGGATGTTTTTCCATTTGTTTGTGTCATCTACAATATCTTTGATTAGTGTTTTGTAGTTCTCCTTGTAGAAATCTTACACCAACAAGTTAAAACTACAAGGAGTTTTCCTTCAAAGCACAAGGAAAGTTTCACAAAGTGAAATGACAAGGAGATCTTTTGTAGTTTTTCTTGAGTTCTTTTGCCTCCTTGGTTAATGCATTCCTTGGTATTTAATTTTTGTTGACTATTGCAAAGAAGATTGTGTTCTTGATTTTATTCTCAGCTTGATGTACAGAACTGCTACTATTTTTTTTTTTACTTTTAAGTTCAGAGGTATGAGTGCAAGTTTGTCATATAGATAAATTGTGTGTCATGGGCATTTAGTGTACATATTATTTTGTCATCCAGGTAACAAGCACAGTACATAGGTCATTTTTTTTTATCTTCACCCACCATTCAAGAATGGTTCAACATACACAAATCAATAAATGTGATTTACCACATAAACAGAGTTAAAAACAAAAGTCATATGATCCTCACAACACGTGTAGGAACAACACGAAATAAAATCTAACATTCCTTCATTATAAAATTTCCCAATGAAGTACACATTGAAGGAACATGCCTCAAAATAATAAGAGCCATCTATGACAAACACACAGCCAACATTATAGTGAATGGGCAAAAGTTGAAAGCATTCCCCCTATGAATAGGAACAAGAAAAGTATGCCCACTCCCCCACTCCTATTCAATGCAGTACTGGAAGTTCTAGCCAGAGGTATCAGGCAAGAGAAAGAAATAAAAGACATCCAAATTGGAAAAGAGGTAGTCAATTGATCTCTATTTATTGATGACAGGATCTTATACCAAAAGGTTATTTTCTAATTTGATCATTCCTTCTAAATTTGTAGGCTTGTAGGCAACTATAAAAAAAAGGGTCTTTTTCTTATTTATTTTTGTAAACATGTAGTCATGGATTTTTATTTTATTCAATATGTTATAATCAGATATTATGTTTATTTATTGCTCAGATTTTCCCAAATTTGCCAGAGGGAGCTTCTTTAAGCTGACTTTTATGTCTAATTAGCCTTTCCTCATGGTTCCTGGGGAATTTTTAAAAATGTTTCTGGCACAATGAAAAGCTTTAGTGTCATTTAAAACTGTCTATGCTCCGTACTTACATCAGCCAATTCTTCAACATGCCTTTGTGTGTTTTACTTGAAAACGGTATTTAGTAATCAAGATCAGGATGCTAGGTGTGCTCATTGTTACTGGAATGTCATTTACTCTACCCTTCCTCTATGAACACAGGTCTGAAATGTGTGTGTGTGTGTGTGTGTGCGTGCGCATGTGAGCATCTGTGTGTGTTGTGTCTATGTGTCTCTGTTGGAGTATGTCTGTCAAACTATCTCCTGTCTGACTATGATATTAATATAGCAAAAAGGCATGAGATAAAACAGATATACTTTCTATTCCAATCCAATACCACAGTGTTAATTCCAATATTTTCCCTTTTCATATTTGGGATTTCATCCTCCAACAGTGCAAAACCTGGTTCCAATCATCTTTAACATGTTTATCTATGTGCTCAATTCCATATTACACAGAAGTACTTTCAAAGCTGTGAAACCATACTACTGCAAAAAACATCTAGAAACTTGACATATTTTGTTTATATTTTGTGTTGTCTTTAGCATGAGATTATAAAATTAAAATACTCTGAACAAAACTTTCTCGGGCTGATATTTCTCCTTTAATGTAGCTAGTTTATTAATTTGAAAATCATTTTGGTTCTGTTATTTTTTATTTTAGAATTTCTCCCATTCTATTTTATTTTATTAAACATGCAAAAGTTAACATGAGTCAAGAAATCAAAACTATATACAAAAAACTAGAGTCAGAGAAGTGGAAATACCACACTGGAAGACTTCCACCTCATTCCTACCCTCCTTCAAAAGGGAATGACTTTCCTTATTTCTTACTTTATCCTTCCATGTTTCTTTTTGCAAAAATAAGCTTACCTAGATATACTTTCTTATTTCTACCCCCCCTTTTCACAAAAGTACCATTTATGTATGATATTTTACTTTTCGCTTTTTCTTGTCACTTAAAAATCACTATACATTAATTTATAGAGATTCCTCTCATTCCTTTTAACAGCTGCACAGTATTCATTGTGTGTATGTAGGAGCATTTATTCAATCACTCTCTTATCTATGGGCACTTGGATTGTTGCCAATATTTCTACTTTCTAAAGCTTATTTGTAATTTCAACATAATCTGACATTTGATCACGTATTGTGAATCTTCCATGTGCTTCTTAAGAAAATGTATATTTTCTGTTATCAGAATATAAATGTTAATATATTCTTGTATCATGTATGTTATATTTTGTGTTTTTCAGGATCCCAAATTTTCCTATCTTGCTTCCTTTTTCTCTTCATCATTTTACATAAGATTGACCTTTTAAAATATATATCCATGTATCTACCTTTGTGTGCCTGTCTTTGAGGATCAGAACTTTCCTCTCCTGCTTCTTTTTTCTCTTACCACCCAGTCTCTAAAGGACACCACCACTCCCTTTCTTTTTACTCTTACCACTCTCAGAAGCACTATCTTTCTAAGATTAATACTCTGAGTCCCATTCACTTACAGGTCCCTTCCCTATAAATGTTATATGATCTACAATGATTCTTCTTGAGTATTTTTGCGCTTCGAGTGGGTTTTCTCTTTTGGGGGATGATTGTCACTCTATTTTATTTCATACACATTTCATGGACCCACATAATCCTTTGTAATATCTTGGGGAAGGACCTCTGAAATAGCTCTTCTGGAAATTGATGTTTACTTTTCTATATAGAGGTAATTTGATGTTTGTTTTGTTTCTCTCTTCTATTTATACTCAAGGCATGATATTTGGAGGGTATGCAGACAGATTCAGAGTTATGCAGCTGCTATTTTCTCAGCTGACAACCAATTAAAACTTAAAGGTCTATTATCAAAAGTAATGACTTCTAGAAACATTGTTACTTAGAGCTTTATGATAATAAATAGGTCTCAAAAACAATTGAGGCAATTTCTGGTCTCTAAGAATAAACTATCACCTTTTTTTAAATGAAGGAAACATGATTTTCTGGTACTTAGAGAATAAAAACAAGCATATAGATCACTTGAAATCATTTTAAGTGCATTGAAGCAAAAAAATAAAAGGAAATTGGATGTAGGGAAGGCAAGAACACCAACCTGTATTTTATTACTTTGAATTATCTGGTTGGTAAGTCGGCAATTTTTGTGGAACTTGGACTTTTAGATTAGTGATAAGATTCAAGATCCAAGCATTATTTACTGGAACTTTATATTGAATTCAAGCAGCTTAATTCATGATGTGTTCCTTTCCACAAAGGATAAGGGAAAAGAAAATCAATAAAAGCTCAGAACAATCCTCTGTTTTTTCCTACTGAATTTCCCTTCAAGTCAATAAAGAGTGAAAAAGTCATTAGTAATGGGACAGTCTTAGTAAACTCTCCTCAAGTTCATGTAAAATATTTTTCTGAGGAATTCAGACATGTAATTTGTCAAGGAAAGAACCTAGTATAAAAATAAATGCAATTTGCTATAAAATAATAGCTACATAGTCATTGTTTAATGTTTGTTGTTTTATTGAAGGACAAATGATTTATTTTTATCTGCATGTCATCACAGTTATAGAGTTCATACTAGTAAAGAGGTTTATCCAAATAGTTACACAGTTATGATAGACTGTGAATGCATGTATTGGCAAGATGTCTTTATCTGTTTACTCCAGAAAAGGACTTTGCTATAAGGCTACCGATTTTTTTTTTCTCCATAATTGCTCCTCAGCTTGAAGGAGTTGCTCAAGTTGTTATGCTTGCATCTTTATAGACTCTAGGGCTTTTTACTTCCTGGCTCGCATGAGGACACAGTGAGCCCTGCTAGACAACCACAGGTCAACAGGTTGGGGAGATAAAAATCAGACAACTAGACAGTTTAGCTAATAGACTGAGTGATCCAAATGAGACTACATAAACGAACCTTGAGAAAGATAAATTAAGTGAATGTTTAAGCTTAACAGAGACTTTTTTATCTGGAAAAGCCTGAAATATTTTCAATTAGTATGTTCAGTTGTACCTAAGAAGGATGTGAGAATTTTTAAACTGTAAGAACTATATTTTTCCCTGTATCTTAGTGCTGTTCAGCCTCCTATATAATAATACTTTAAGGAAGGCAGGATTTAATGCCACAATTTTTATATTCCATTTTCATGCAATTTTATTCATTTGCACAACTCTCCACCTCCAACCTTATCCCACCTTTCCAGTTCTAACATTTAGACAAAGAATTGGAAAAGTACAGTTTTTCTTTGCACAAATATAACTTGTATAGACTAGACTTGGAATCCCCAAGTTTTAAATGTGTTTGTCAAGGTCCCAAAAGGAAACAGATGGCCCCCTCAAACAGATATTTCAGAAGAGTTTAATGAAAGTACTATTTACAAAGCTGTTGAAAGTATTCAGAGAAACAACAAGGGATGCTAAATTACCGAGAGTCTAGCCATTACCATCACTAGATCTGACTATGCAAGGAGAAGACACAGTTCTTGAAATTACAAAAAGGGCTTATGCATAGGCAAGGGTCCACAAGACAGGGTGGCTTTTAAAAGAGGAGTGTGACTAATGCCAAGCCATAGCCCTGGCAGAGAGGGAGCCAAAGGAATGAATGCCCCTAACTCATTGTCCTCCTGCCCTCCCCATCTCCTGCTGATGCCTCCCATTGGTCAAGGTGAACCAGAACCTAGAAGTAAGGGAGCTGACGAATGCTTTCTCGTGTGGTCAGCCTACTTAAGCACAAATCAGGATAGATTCTGGCAAACAGCAGATTTAGAAATGCAAAATGGAGAATACACAGCACAGAAGGAAATGAGAAGAAAGCCTCTTAAAGCTCGATCCCCTTTTCTCAGATCACTATCTTGTTAATTTTTAAAATGCATGTTTTAGTATCAAACAGACATGGTTTTGAATCCCAATTCCTCCCTTTCATAGCTGTGAGACCCTAACAAAGTTACTTCAATGTTGATTAATCATCATTATACAGTCATACCTATATAACAGGATGTTAAATTGGCACTCTTGCTCCATTTTACTTAAAGCCCAAAAACCTAAAAATGAAACAATATAAAATAATAGTTTGAAATGAAACAATATAAAAATAATATTTTGGGAGCATGAAGGAATAAAATTAAAAGATTTTATTTAACTAATACAATTATTATCTGGCATTGATACTTCCTGGGTCTGGGAGATGTTCAAAGCTGACTTTTTCTTTATGAGGCACATTTGTGAGATTCAGAGATTCCTTCTAAGTACTGATGTTCTCTTCCTTCACCCCTTCCATGCTAAACAAAACAAAATAAAATAATAAACCAAAACCCCTACGAAACCCACTGGAATGCTCTAGATGGATTCTTCAACAATTTGTAGGTACTCAGAATGTCTACACAGGTGCTAAAGAGCACATCTAGCACCAGAAACTGATGAAAAGTAAATTAAGAAAGAAGATTTGATGAGCAAAAAGTAAACAAAAGAGAATAAAACAAAAAACAGCAAATCTAAAAATGAATGAAAAGTTATTCTACTTCGTTACTTTTCTGAGCTCATTACAACTATATCCAGCTGTTTTTCCATCTCTGGTCTACTTTGCTTTCCATATACCTGGTAATTTTTCAGATTTGAAATCACTAGTATGATGATAAACCATACCCTTAACATAAACATAAAAACATAAAACGGCAATAAATCTTCAGTGGCTAACACACTTGTGCAGAAAGACTGAACTTCTGTGGTTGTTAAATGTCTCCTGAGCTAATTACTTAAACTCAAGGGGTTCAAGACTTTTAGAGTAACATATTTTAGCATTAGAGATATGAAAGAATCCATCAATACTCTACTTAATTGCTTTACTTTTCTGAAGCTTTGATGAAATATATTTTTGACAAATTTAGGATATGTTCGCATCCAGAATTCCTGAATAACTACTATCCCTGTATTTTCACAGATCAGCTGCTTGTTAATAAACACAAATTATTTCATTACATGCATGACAGAATTACATAACATGACAGTCCCAAGAACAATAACGCAAATACTTCCATTTTACTCAAATAATTGCATTTCACTTTGTATTTCTGATACAGATTAAAAAAATTATCACTGATTATCACTTAGTATTCTCTGTCTTGTCACTAAGATTTCTAGAAAATTGGAGTTGCTTCACTTTGCAGCTCTACCTCTGCTCACCCTCTGGCATTCTGCATGTCCCTCAGCACAGGGTAATTAAGTAGCAATGACATCTCATGGGACATGGCAGCATAGTTATTGGAGATATTTGTTAAGAAGGCATTTGACAAAAGGAGGCTCTCAACTGCTGAGATTTGTAGAATTCCAGTGATAATAAACATCTGAAGTAGACTTTTATTACTAGATTTGAGACCCTTGTCAATAATTCTCTTAATCAAAAGGTCAGTGAAATATGAGCTAACATAGTAAGCAAATGAGTTATTCTAGGCTAATTCTTTGTTGTAATCAACTAGAAAGTGAAATGTTGTAACACTGTAATCAACTAGAAAGTGAAATGACATGAAAAGAAAATGAAGAACAAAATTCAAATAGTTAGTCTGAACTAAGAAATACAGCCCTAGACTTATCTCCTAATGAATTTGGAGCCCAACTGTCTGCTATTGATTATATGTGTACACATTTTGTGGCTCTAAATTAATATCAAGTGAATTTAAAAGATTAAATAACATGTATAAAACATGTCACACACAGTCTCTTCAGATTACTTGATTTCAAGTAAAAGGGTTATCCTGCAGATTGTATTTTACAAACATAGTCAAAACAATACCTCCTATCACCCAAGTCCTGGTTTCTTCTTTTCTGAGACAGAGTCTCACTACATTGCCCAGGCTACACTCAAATTTCTGGGCTCAAGTGATCCTCCTGCCTTAGCTTCCCAACTAGCTGGGACTACAGGCACTCACCACTGCAAATGCAAGTCCTTCTGAATTGTGATCTTACCATCCTCCAATCAGGATATAAAATCTAATTTCCTCCCCTTCAGCTTGGGCTGCCTCAGTGACTTGGATGAACAACAGATTGAAGTGGAAGTGATGTTTCAGATTTTTAGGACATCTTTCCTCAAGACACTATATCAGATCTCAACCATCTTGAGGTAAATAACCCAAGCCACATAAACTTGTTAGGTACCTCAATGGACAGCTGCAGCTTAACTCCAACCCGACAGCATCATTTGCCTGCCTTGCAAATACACCATTATGGACATCAAACCTTCGGAAACCATCACATGACTGTGGCCAGAGCAACATCTTATTACAACTACATGACAAACTCCAAACAAGAATTAGTCAGCTGACTCTAATCAACACAAAGAACTATGAGAAATAATATTGTTTAGTGTATTAAATTTTGGGGTGGTTTGTTATGTAGCAACAGTCGAGCAGTAACCAAAACCTATTGTCAGGGAATTGATCATACATTGTTTTCTTATTTTGTCTATTTGTTATATCCAATTAGCCCTATGGTAATGCTGCCTTTTTTTTTTTTTTTTTTCCAGACAGAATCTTGCTCTGTCACCCAGGCTGGAGTGCAGTGTTGCAATCAATGCAACACCTCCACCTTCTGGATTCAAGTGATTGTCATGGCCCAGCCTCCCAGGTAGCTGGGATTACAGATGCGAACCACCACGCCTGGCTGATTTTTGTATTTTTAGTAAATATGCGGTTTCACCATGTTGGCCAGGCTAGTCTTGAACTCCTGATCTCAGGTGATCTGCCCACTTCAGCCTCTCAAAATGCTGGGATTACAGGCATGAGCCACTGCACTGGCTGCCTTTATCTTAATAGCACCTAAATAATTTATTTTCAGTATTCTAGTTGTCATTCCTATATTCTGGAAGGCATTAATTTTTGATGATCATTCTAATACAGACTCATCTCTCAGATACTATTATTTTATTTCACATCATAGCATTTAAAAAACAAATGTGAAAGAACTATTTTGTGTGTGAGACTGGGCATCATTGCATGTATGTATTGGCCATTCATGTTTTTTTTTTACTTTATTATTATTAATTTTACTATATATATATATTTTATTGCACTTTGGTTCTGGGGTACATGTGCAGAACATGAGGGACTGTTGCATAGGTACATACATGGCAATGTGGTTTGCTGCCTCCATCCCCCCATCACCTACATCTAGCTTTTCTTCCCATGTTATCCCTCCCCAACCTCCCTACGCCCTGCTGTCCCTCCTTTATTCCCCCCCAACAGACCCCAGTATATAATGCTCCCCTCCCTGTGTCCATGTGTTCTCATTGTTCAACACCCGCCTAGGAATGTGAACAAGCCGTGTTTGATTTTCTGTTCTCATGTCAGTTTGCTGAGAATGATGGTTTCCAGATTGATCCGTGTCCCTAAAAAGGACACAAACTCATCGTTTTTTATGCCTGCATAGTATTCCATGGTGTATATGTGCCACATTTTCCCTGTCCAGTCTATCATCGATGGGCATTTGGGTTGGTTCCAGGTCTTTGTTATTGTAAACAATGCTGCAATGAACATACGTGTGCATGTGTCTTTATAATAGAATGAATTATAATCCTTTGGATATATACCCAGTAATGGGATTGCTGAGTCAAATGGAATTTCTATTTCTAGGTCCTTGAGGAATTGCCACACTGTCTTCCACAATGGTTGAACTAATTTACACTCCCACGAACTGTTGTCTCCAGCATCTGTTGTCTCCAGATTTTTTCATGATTGTCATTCTAACTGACATGAGATGGTATCTCAATGTGGTTTTGATTTGCATTTCTCTAATGACCAGTGATAATGAGCATTTTTTCATATGTTTGTTGGCCTCATATATGTCTTCTTTTGAAAACTGTCTGTTCAGCTGTCATTCATATTACTATTTTAAAAATTATGATGTTCTTTGCAACTGTCTTTATTTTGTGAATTCTTTTTGAGCCTACACTAATGGTAGAACTATTTCCTTGATATCGCCTCTGGAAAATGTAGGGCACACTCCAAGGGAGCTCAACTCTAAGGAAATCATTTTTTGGCAATTTAAATACAGATAATAACCTAATGTTTTTGAAGGCAACTATCTACCATTTGATGATGTGTCCATTGTTTCTATTCAGATAACAGGGAAAATGTTTTTACTTCATTTATTACAGTAACAACATTGATTATTATTTCTGAGTGTTGATTTACACACACACACACACACACACATGCACATATAAGTTTTGAGAAATATTGTACAGTTTATACTCTTTTCAGTTGTCTATGATAAAAGGAACAAGTGATTATTTTCTCACTAATTCCAACAATGGATGTTAAACTTTACTTTTTTAAAAAATAAAAATAGCACTTATAGTTTCATCTATATTTTTTGCATTTCTGTGATTAATAAGATTGCATAATGATTTGTAGTGTCTTTTAGTGATTTATGTACATCTCGTGTTTGTGAAATGTCTCATTAACTATTAACACCAGTTTCAAGAGTAGTTTCTAACTTTTGACATTTATATTTGTATACATATTTCAAAACTGGATAACATAGCTAAGCACAAAAAATTATAATCTTTTTGCCCAAGAATAATATAACACTATTATATGTGATGGCTTTTGATGTGCCAAGTTGGTTAGGTTAAATGACAGTCCTTAGAATTCCCTTTGTTTGACTATGCTTCCATTTAGAGTGGGGTACAGAGAATAGTTTCTTTGAAGAGAGTTGGAAGATGAAAGAGAGGCAGATGATATTTTGGAACATGCATACATCATTTTTTATGCTCAAAGCAGTCATGCAGAAGGGATAAAAGTCATCCATGGGCTCCACAGAAAGGAATTACTCTCATCAAGGCCAACCTGACCATGGCCACTGCTGAGTGCCAAACCTTCCAGCAGCAGAGACCATCATTTTACCCTTTATATAGCACCATTTCTCAAGGTGATCAGTCTGGCTACCTAGTAGTAAATTTATTACACTGATCATCTTCCAAAAGCACTTTGTTCATAACTGAAATAAACATTTACTCCAGATATAGATTTTCTTTCCATGCCTGGAATGCTTCTGCCAAAACTACCACCAATGAATTTATAGAATGGTTTACCCACTGCCATGTTATTTTGCTTCGCTGGTTAGACTCTGACTGAACCACTATATACATTTTCATTTCCTCTTTATATTCATATGCAAAGCTACTATTTCTTATATGTTTAACTTCATGATACTTAAAGTACAAGTCTCAATCCTTAAATTACCTAAATCTAATTAAATTGGTATTTCCAACATTGCCCTGCCAAGATCGAGTCAAGTGTCAGTTTCTTGTGGTTCTTCTCCTGCATTGACTCATGCAAGAATTGAATGTAGGAAGGCCAAAAAGAAGATCCCCTATTCTCAGCTTTCATGCAGGAAAGTTATTTGTATGCAATTGTGGTTTTTTTTCCTCTCTGATTACTGCTGCTACATAGTGCTACCCTTAGATACCCTGCAATGAGTTGACTTGTGTCCCTTACCACACCCAGAACCTCAGAATGTGACCTTATTAAAGGTTTGTTGGACATATAATTAGTTAAGATGAGGTCATACTAGAGTGGGATGGCTCCTTAACCCAATTTAACTGGTGTCCTTATAAAAAGAGACAATTTAAACATAGGGAAATACACAGAGAGAGAGTTATATACTGATGGAGGCAAGGGCAAGGTCATGGTTCTATAAGCCCAGGAACTCCAAGGATTGTCAGCAAATCACACACAGGACAGAGAAATAAACCAGACTTTTAGCCTCACAATCTTCAAAAGGAACCAAACCTGTTGATACCTTGATCTTGGATTTCCATTTTCCAGAATTGTGAGACCCTACATTTACGTTGTTTCAGCCACCTAGTTTGTGGGATCTTGTTACAGTAGCCCTAGAAAACTAATACACACCTAAATAAAGAAGACTTGACCTGTACCCTTAGGGGCTCATGAAAGAATCTATGGACACATATTTGACATTCAGAGCTAGCAGAACACGACTTGCATCTCTAAATACACACGGTTATAATGAACACAGCTCAGACCTGAGCAAAACAGATCTCCATATCTCTTGCATATATCTTTGAAAGAAAGAGTAACTGGGTCCAAATACCATGAAACCTTGTAGGTTGGGATAGACATTGCTTCCCTAGGCAAACATTATTGAGAAGTAGAATTACTTACATGAAAGAAAACAGGAACTGAAGACCTATCAAATCTTTATTCTCAGATAGTATGAATGTAATTATTTCAAATGTGTTTATTTTTGCTTTCCTTCATGCTTTAGTTTGTGGTTCTAGAGATACTTATTTAAGAAAATGGATTAAAACAATTACAAATACAAAATTAGCTATGAAAAGTAATATTTGCTAGGCATGAGAAAAGAAATTATAGAAAATTACATATCACACGATACAAAAATAAAAATATATTTTACTACTTAGCTGCGAAACACATATCTACAATGCTTTTATTCTATTCCTTTTGGCTGTTAACTTTTTAATCAAGTGCATCTGACGATGTTATAAATATTATAGAAAAAAATTAGAATAATATTAAAGTAACATTTTTTCTGGGAGAGTTATGCTTTTTAAAAATTATCAGGATATAGAATAATTTATTTCAGCTGTCCAATATATAACTGGGATATCATTTGATGCCAAAATTGTTGCAGAATTTAAGGAAATATGTATCAATTTCTTTCATATATCAGATATGAGGTCCTAGGATATGTAGAATTTAAGGAAACCTGTATCACTTTCTTACATATATCAGATATGAGGTCCTAGGATATTTTCTTGTGTAATATCTAGTTCTAAATACATTTTCAATAAATAATATTTATTAATCCATTTTTAATCTCCATATCCTCTTTAAGGGCTCTATTATTGAGTTTCATATTATTTAAAAAAAACTGCTTCTTGGCTGGGCATGGTGGCTCACGCCTGTAATCCCAGCACTTTGGTAGGCCAACTTGGGCGAATCACATGGTCAGGAGTTCGAGACCAGCCTGACTAACATGATAAAACCCTGTCTCTACTGAAAATACAAAAAATTAGCTGGACGTGGTGGTGGGCACCTGTAATCCCAGATACTCCGAAGGCTGAGGCAGGAGAATCGCTTGAACCCGGGAGGCGGAAGTTGCAGTGAGCCGAGATCACGCAGCTACACTCCAGCCTGGGCAACAATGTGACTCCATCTCAGAACAAACAAACAAACAACAACACACACACAAACTGCCTCTTATTGAGTGCTTATTAACAATAAAATTATTGCTCCTCATAACAAGCCATTACGAAAATTTCAAATAACTCATTAGAACAAAGCTGCTCTCGTCTGTATAAATGGTGTATTTATTTATTTTCCATTATTTATTTTTCATTCCATCAATGGTGCATCAAATCAGGGCCATTTTTGTTGGTCTTGGTTGGGAATGTTCACATTTTTAAAAATCTTTATTTCTCCTATTGCCATTTTATTATCTATATGTACTTAGCAATTGTAACTCTTCCTTCAGAGTTTCTACCATCAGAATTTTTGTTTCTCCTTCTCTTATGCTATAATAAAATAATTTTGGATATATTGTTTTTTGGTCAGTTTTCTTTCAGTTTCCATCTTTGGTGTGTACTAGGATACTTCCTTTTTATAAATATATACATGTTGTTATAATAAAAAATTCTAGAACATATAAAGATTTTTAGCTGTTTTATTATAAACTTGGTTACATTGAAAACTAAATTTCTTATAATCTCTTTCTCTGTATGGCTCAGGGTTACATATGGCCACAAGTGAGGTTGGGCAAAATTTGGGAGGCAGAAATGAAGCATCAGCCACCACCCTGAAGTTGTCACTCTTTAGAGTTTCTGAAAGAAAGAGATAGAATGTAGCCAGGATTCAGTTTGTCTTTACTCTTCCATGCTGCAAACCCAGCTATCCTTAAGGCCATGGGTCCTGTTGACCATGTTGACCACAGAACATCTTTGCACCCCAAACTACCTCTGGCCCTATATCTTTTTTGCCATGACGTTATATGAGTCAACATACCGGGCAATGTTCTTAATGCTTAACAATGTTCCTAAATACTATAATATGCTGTATCCAGTTGATTTTGGCTTCATGCTTTTAATACCTAGCACTTCATTGCATTTAGTGAGTCTTTTTGTTTTGTTTATTTTTTGTTTTGTTTTGTTTTAGAATTCCTATGTCTGCTTTGAGGGAGAATCAAGCTTCTTTTTTTTTTTTTTTTTTTTTTTTTTGAGACGGAGTTTCGCTCTTGTTACCCAGGCTGGAGTGCAATGGCGCGATCTCGGCTCACCA
>PVKV010014502.1:15860-57248 GCA_004027835.1 Alouatta palliata
CTCCTGGGTTCAAGCAATTCTCCTGCCTCAGCCTCCCGAGTAGCTGGGACTACAGGCACGTGCCACCATGCCCAGCTAATTTTTGTATTTTTAATAGAGACGGGGTTTCACCATGTTGACCAGGATGGTCTCGATCTCTTGACCTCGTGATCCACCCGCCTCGGCCTCCCAAAGTGCTGGGATTACAGGCGTGAGCCACTGCGCCCGGCCGAGAATCAAGCTTCTTAATGATTCCTGTATTAGTGGAATGAAATATGCCTCGTCCATACTTCTCCAAGTGAGCCATCTTTTAAGGAGCTAGATTTCATGTTGGGTCTCAGTTCTTACCCCTTATAATCTATGAATGCCTGCTTCCTTTTCCATTCCTGGGTTAATATTCCCATTTGCTAAGACTCTGATCACCAAGACCAATCAGAGCTATTGCCACCTTTGTGGCAGAAGATTCAGTGTCACTTTTGAATTGGCTGCTATGGCTACTACTTTCTTCTAGTTTCTGACATCTGGTGATTTTCCTTTTTTCTAATGAGGCCAGTAGTGCACTGAAAATAATTTAAAAGACTTATTTTCTTTGTCCAGTATTTCTATGAAGTTGTACTGAAGAATTTCCAGGGTACATAGGCTGCCATATTTTCAGAACTGGAAGTCGATGAGTCCCAGTTTAAACATGTCCAGATGTCTGTTAATTGGACAGATTAATATGCATTGTGCTAGATGTTATACCAGGACGGCCACTGGGAAATTAATGCTTCCTAAAGTACTGTGTACAAAATAGATCTTCAGTAAATGCACATTGAAAAATCTTTATTAAAAATCAATAAGAAGAGTAAATTAAATGTTAAGAGGCCAGGGTTTAGTATATTTTGGTGCCTTTAAGCAAGCTCAAATTAATGGTTGAATGTACACTGGGAACAGTTGCCCTGGAAATTCCACATTCAGAAGATGAAAATCATGATAATTTTGGAGTGATGCCCAAAACCAGCCATTTGGATTTATTTCAAACAACAAAGACTGCCAAGTTTTATATTAATAAGGATTGCTAAAAAGCAGGATTCCCCACTACGTGTTAGGGAATTTACAAGAAAGGAACTCTGAAAAGTCAGTACAGAAGAGATCCACTGAACAAACACTGTCATGCAGAACCCACCCCTGACCCCCACCACCTAAAAACGGAGCCTCTCCAGAACTGCTCTTCTCACAATTTGAAACGAAGAAGGTGACTTGGTTTAAATCTTCCAAAGCAATTTTGCAAAGAGGAAAAACAAATTTGTCAAATTCAGTCAATATTATGCAAATATTGCTGAATGGAATTTTATAACATTGTTATTCTTTGCATAGAGATGGGAACATATTCCTTCTTTTAAGGCAGTAAATTATAAGAGGTCTTCAAACCAATTTTAATGCATCCAGTTTTAATTACATTGTTTTTCCCCTTGTGCCTTGAAAAATATTTATAGGATGTTTTGCTTCAATTTCTTTATCCATGAATTTAATATTAAGTGCATAGTTCATTACATAAGATGAAGAATAAAGCAACAAAATCATCAAAACAATTTTATAAAATATAAAAGTGCCATATATTATGAATGTGATACATCCATGCCTCCCAAAACAGAAACCAATAATAACTTCCTCAGTTTGGTTTTGGCTTACCATAACATTTTTTTGACCATTCCTGGCCTAATAAAACAGCCTAAAGAACTTAAAAAAATGGGAAAAATAGATTCACAGCCAAATTCTACCAGGGACACAAAGAGGAGCTGGTATCATTGCTTCTGAACCTATTCCAAACCATAGAAAAAGAGGGACTCCTTCCTAACTAATTTTATGAGGCCAGCATCATCCTGATACCAAAACTTGGCAGACACACAACAAAAAAAGAAAACTTCAGGCCAATACTGATGCAAAATGCTCAATAAAATACTGGCAAACCAAATCCAACAGCACATCAAAAAGCTTATCTTCCACAATCAAGTTGGCTTCATCCCTGGGACACAAGACTGGTTTAACATATGGAAATCAATAAATGTAATCTATCACATAAACAGAACCAACAATAAAAATCACATGATTATCTCAACAGATGCAGAAAAGGCCTTTGATAAAATTAGCATCCCTTTATGTTAAAAATTCTCAATAAACTAGAGATAGATGGAACCTATATGAAAATAATAGGAGCTATTTATGACAAACCCACAGACAGTATCATACCAAATCAGCAAAAGCTGGAAGCAATCTCTTTGAAACCCAGCACAAGACAAGGATGCCCTCTCTCACCACTTCTATTCAACATAGTACTGGATGTTCTGGCTAGGGCAATCAGGCAAGAGAAAGAAATAAAGTGTATTCAAATAGGAAGACGGGAAGTTAAATTGTCACTGTTTGCAGAGGACATGACTGTATCTTTAGAAAACCTCACCATCTCAGCCCAAAAAACTCCTTAAGCTGATAAGCAACTTCAGCAAGGTCTCAGAATACAAAATCAATGTGCAAAAGTCACAAGCATCCCTATACACAATAATGGACAGAGAGCCAAATCATTAGTTAACTCATATTCATAATTGCCGCAGAGTGAATAAAGTACCTAGGAATACGTATTCTAAGTCTCCTTGAAGGACTTCTTCAAGGAGAACTAAAAACCACTACTCAAGGAAATAAGAGAGGACACAAACAAGTAGAGAAACATCACAATATCGTGAAAATGGCCATACTGCTCAAAGTAATTTATAGATTCAATGCTATTCTTATTAAGCTACCATTGACTTTCTTCACAGAATTAGAAAAAAACTACTGTAAATTTCATATGGAACCAAAAAAGATCCCATATAGGTAAGACAATTCTAAGCAAAAAGAACAAAGCTGGAGGCATCCTGCTACCGGACTTCAAACTATACTACAAGGCTGCAGCAACCAAAACAGCATGGTACTGGTACCAAAACAGAGATGCAGACCAATGGAGCAGAGACCTCAGAAATAACACCGCACATCTACAACCAACTGATCTTCGACAAACCTGACAAACAAAAGCAACGAGAAAAGGATTCCCAGTTTAATAAATGGTGCTGGGAAAACTGGCAAGCCATATGCAGAAAATTGAAACTGGACCCCGTCCTTACATCTTACACAAAAATTAACTCAAGATGAATCAAAGACTTAAATGTAAAACCCAAAACCATGAAAACCCTAGAAGTAAATCTAGTCAATACCATTCAGGACATAGCATGGGCAAAGACTTCATGACTAAAACAGCGAAAGCAATAGCAACAAAAGCCAAAATAGACAAATGCAATCTAATTAAACTAAAGCTTCTGTATAGCAAAAGAAACTACCCTCAGAATGAACAGGCAACCTACAGAATGGGAGAACATTTTTGCAATCTACTTATCTGACAAAGGTCTAATATCCAGAATCTACAAGGAAATTAAACAAATTGACAAGAAAAAACAACCCAATCAAAAAGTAGGTAAAGAATATGAACAGACACTTCTCAAAAGAAGACATTTATGCAGCCAGTAAATGTATGACAAAAAGCTCATCATCACTGATCATTAGAAAAATGCAAATCAAAACCACAATGAGATACCATCTTAAGCCAGTCATCATGGCTATTATTAAAAAGACAGGGAACAACAGATGCTGAAGAGACCGTGGAGAAATAGGAACACTGTTACACAACCTGCGCATTCTATACATGTATCTCGGAACTTAAGGTAAAATTTTAAAAATGGACAAAATACATGAATAAACATTTCACACACACACACAGGCACAGACACACACTCAGATATAAGTATATGAAAAGTTACTAACATTTTTTAGAATCATGGCAATTCACATGAAAACATAAGTGAGATACCATTTCTTACCCATTAGATTGATTAAAACAAAAAATTTGATAACATCAAATGTTGGAGAGGAGCAGTGGAAACTGTCATAAATCATTGGTGAGTGTAAAAAATGGTACAATCACTTTGGAAAACTGTAGTTACTTACAAAGTTCAGCACAAATATATCACATCACCCAGCAATTCCATTCCTAAATAATTTTCAAAAATAAATGAAAATATACATCTACAAAAAATATTTTATGAAAATGTTCTAGCAGTTTTATTCATAATAATAAAAGAATGGGAACAGATCAAATGTCCATCAACAGGTGAACAAACAAAGGAATTTTGGTATATTCATACAATGGAATGCTACCCAATAAGAAAAATGAATGAATTAATTACTTGTATACCCAACAACATGTCTGAAGCTTATTTAACTGAGTAACAGAAGCTGGATATAAGAGTACATAGCTTTTATTTCATTTAAATGAAGTTTCAGATCAGGTAAAAATAGCCTAAGATGATGAAAGACGTAAAGGGGCTGCTCCAGGTGTGGGGGATTGAATGGAAAGCAGTATGGTGTGAGAATATTTTCTGGGATGATGGAAATATTTTGAATCTTCTTTCAATGATAATCACACAGGTGTACATGACTGTCCGAACTGAAACACAGAACACTGAAGAAATGTGCATATCATTGTATGTAGACTATACTGTCATTTTAAATATATTCTAAACGGATTGTTTGAGAAGTTCAGAGTTCCACACCACTGGAAGCCTTCAAGCAAAGACCAAGAGATACATACACTAAGCAACTGGACTAAATTAATTTTAAACATATTGTCTTTGAAACCTTACCCTAGGCATCCAGGTCCAGCAAGCTGTTAAAAATCAAGGATAAGAGTTTAGGAAATGCAATCCCTACTGTCAATATAATGTTGTTCCTGGAAATGATTTTCTGATTTAAAAAAGGAGGACAATCAACCTGATAGTAGGAAAGAGAGATGAGGTTCAAAAGGGACAGGATTAGCCTCAGTGCATACACTAGGTTAACGCATTTCACCAACTTTATAATGATTTCATTCTTTCTTGGGTGAATA
This sequence comes from Alouatta palliata, assembly GCA_004027835.1. Lineage (NCBI taxonomy): Eukaryota > Metazoa > Chordata > Mammalia > Primates > Atelidae > Alouatta > Alouatta palliata. Next base: position 20,788 of record PVKV010014502.1, read on the forward strand.
TCCACATTTAGAGGACTAACAGGATTTTCTACAATGGTAATGATTTGGCAAATGAAAATGCAGTCACATTAAAATATCAGTCTTGTTAAATCATGACAAAGAGCTTGATTCTCAACTGAGTAGAAAATAAACAGAAAAACAAACCAGAAGGAAAAAAATGGGAGCTAAAAGACATAAAGGTAACTTTTTTCAAAGGTCGGATAGAAGTTACGAAGTTTAAGATTATGCAATAGGAAAGCTTAAGAGAAACAGCAAGCAAAGTCTTAAATGAGAGATTATAAGCAATTGAGATTCCACACCCCTTTGTTCCCCTTGACACAAAGTAATACAATGTGTGTTCAGACAAAGATTTTTGAAATCAAAAGCATTGACACAATAGGCTGTAATCTAAATTAATTATGTGGGGTTTATGATTCTTGGGCTTGAAGATGATTCCTACATCCTTCCCTTCCCCTAAATGTCTTTTTAAAAAATATCACTGACTTCTCCTGTTTTTCCACATATTCTTTTCTAGCTCTAAGTGAAAGAGGCAAAATAAAATGCTTTTATTGTTTGATTCATGTGAGAATCCCATTTGAACCAACATTCATCAAAATAATGTATCTAACAACTCACATTCCTTTCAAAAATTGTAAGATAGAACAAAATGGTTTGTTGGGATACAGCTTGAATTAGAAGAAAATACAAATTATTGTTTCTTTTTACAGGTTACTTAAAGCAAACTTCACATTGTAGTATTTGGTTTATTATTTTTTTCTATCCAAATCTGTTCACTTCTTTCCAAAGAAATTTTCAATGATAGAGCAATAGGTTGTTATGTGAACTGCATAGTCTAATATAACCATGAGAAGAATTAGAGGCAAAAGTTATTGAAAAGTAATAGAACCTTTGTGATTTCATTTCACATTAATATAATTTAAACTATAATGTTTCAGACACAGTTAGGATTTTAAAAGCAGTTAAATAAGCATAAGACTTATCTAAGAAAGAAAAAAAATGGTCTTCTTAAGAAATTATCTTGTCGTTTTTGCAAGTCAGCCAAGAGGGGAAAATGGATGAATTACAAACACTGAAGCTAAGCAGTATGCCAAAAAATATGCTGATTAAAGTTTAACTGCTGTGGTTCAAATAATGCTAATAGAATACATTATTACCACAATTATTGTTACTGCATAATCACATATCACTAAATAATATTGAATAATACATTCTAGTTACAGAGTGGCATCTGAAAATAAGCTTTAGAATTTTAAAATAGATAAACAGAGGTATTTAAAGCAAACTGTTTTATGCAAACTATTCAAATTAATGTTGTATTCTCAGGAAAAGCAAAACAAGACTAAAAACATTTCAGAGCCTCAAAATCATTGTCTCACTTGCAGGTGCATTTGGCAACAGCACTATTTGACTGAGTTTTAGATGCTTGAGTGAAGAATAAGTGCTGTGTCCATATGAAACAACAGAAGCTGGGTCATTCTGAAAGCAGAAGATGTACTCTAAGGACACAAAGTAAAGAAATATTCAGCAGAAACCAAAGATAAGGCAGAGAAAAAGTTCAAAAATAGTCATTGTCATGGTTAATCTACCTCCTGACTTGCAAAGTAATTAAGAGCTGCTGGAGCCTGTTTTTCCTGGTGTTAAAATAGCACCACAAATACTCACTTCACCAAGGTCAGGGCAATTTGCTAGTGAACATAGATTATAATGGACACAATCGCCTCCCCGTTCTGCATGGCTTTAAATTGGTGGACTATTGCTTTGGGAATAAAACAGCTTAAAATCCCCAGCTTTCTGTAAGGCAAATAGTTGAGAATTCTGTTTTAGTTGGAGTCTTGCTCACCAGCTATTCTACAAACAAGTCTTAGTGACTTAGTACAGTGTTAAGTTTATTTTTCACTCACATTGCAGTCCAATATTGGTTAGTGGCACTTCAACAAGGATGCCATACTGGGGACCTTTGATTCGAATCACAAGAATAGGGAAGACCGGGTAACCCATGGATTTCATAGACCTAGACGTGGCATACTCATTCATTCTCTATCACCTCCCTTTGCCAGAGCAGTCTATGGATCTAATCTACCTGGAAAGGAGACTGATAAATAGTCTTCCTGTGTTTTAGAACAAAAATGAAAATGGCTTGCTGAGCACAAAGCATTGTTTCTGATGCTTATTTTTTCAGTAAAGCTAAATATATCTGATATGGTTTGGCTCTGTGTACTCCCAAATCTCATGCTGAATTGTAATCCAGAGTGGGGCCTAGTGGGAGGTAAATGGATCATGGGGGTGGCTTCTAATGGTTTAGCATCATCCCCCTAGTGCTGTCTCCTGACAGAGTTCTCACAAGATCTGTATGTTTAAAACTATGTAGCACCTCCCTCTTCACTCTCTTCCTCCTGCTCCTGCCAAGTAGGGTGTGCTGGCTTCTCCTTCTGCCATGTTTGTAAGTTTCCTGAGGCCTCCCAAGCCATGCTTCCTGTACAGCCTGCAGAACCATGAGCCAATTAAACCTCTTTTCTTTATAAATTACCCAGTCTCCGGTAGTTCTTCATAGCAATGTAAGAACAGAACAATATCTTTTTCAAGATCCTAACACTTTTAAACGCTATATAAGATGTCTGAGGAATTTATGAACTTGGATGTTGATAATGATAGCAGGTATACGTTGAAACTCCAAATTCGCATTGCATAGCCACCACCACTCCAAATCATGGTAGGCATAGCAAGGCAGAAATTAGTGCTAAAACCTGAATTTTTATAATGGGGTTTAAAGTAGTGGTGAAGGTGAATCAGTACTTACATTGATATGGTTGATATCAATTCTAAAAATATTTGCTAATATTTTTCTTTGTTATGCCATTTACTTTAATCAGTTAGATTGATCCAAACAGTCTCCATAGGGGGAAAAAAACTGGAAAACTGACAACTTATTCTGAATGTCTAGTGAACATAAACATATTCCACCATTTTTTCTCTCTTTCCCTTTATTTTTTGTTGTTGTACTTGTTACTATCTTTGCCTCAACATGACTATTCTTTCACAACTGTCTTATATGTTGAAATATGTAACCCCATAATACTCTCATTTATTCATATAGTCAGAGATTTTTTTTTCTTTATATTATTTTCAAGCCCCAGAGGTACCCTACCAAATGGTATCTAGTGACACTGGCTCTTCAGAATCTCTTTCACATTATATGATGAAGTATGGATAATTCACTAATGACTTGGAGTTACTTTTCTTTGCCTCTTAAACTTGGTAAAATAGTATGTCAGCAATCATTTGATACTTGAACCCAATACCAGCAAGCAGACTATTTGATGCTTATAAGATTTATATTGAAGACTCAAAGCATTGGATTCAGAAATTAAATCTCTTTTATGTGAACTTGAATACTCCCTTTGGCAAAAGACAAAAAAGACATAGGAATAAACTCAGAGACATCACCATACATTGTGGATAAGAATCTTTCTGTGGTAAGCAAAAGGGAAGTAGCAATTTCAAACAATGACCAAATTTTATCAAACATATAACGTCCTTTTTAAACCTGAATTAAAATTCTTAATGCTTGGGAAAGTAGTGAAACATCAAAATTGCAATAAATAGAATTTCATGTTCTGTTTAGGCATGTAAAGATCTTTGAAGTTGTCACTCCAGTCTTCACAACAATAAAAAGGCTGAACAAATTGAAAATTAAACAATTCTTCTAATATTTGCCAGAGAAGTGAGGTGGCAGGGCACACTACTACTCCGCAAAATGGAGAGATATAGAAGAATATATAGAGAATAACAGGGTTATGGTGGCAGAGGCGAAGGAGCAGAAAACCCTGTGGAAGTCAGTACCAGGTTAGGGAAACTTAAACTATAATTGATAAAGTGCTGGAGGCTCAGTGTGAGCAAGCTCGAATTTTAAGAATGCCAGGGATGGCCAGTCTGGGTGCCACACTTTTGTTTTACCTCTAGGAGCCACATCAGGATCTCATAGCAAGGATCAGAATAAAGTAGCACTATGATTTTGGCAGGAATTGGGAGAAAGTAGCAATCTGAAATACTCTAAGTAACAAGACCTCCCTTTAAAAGAAACTATTTTATGAGACACTGACTGACTGGAGTTTTACCATATCAAAACCCAGCTGGGGAAGGAAAATGCCCAACTCCAGCTTCCTCTAGCTTTCCTGTTGAAAAGCCTTATCTAGCTTTTCTGTTCATCATCTATGGCAGAGAGTTGATGGAGAAAGACTCGTGAAAGCCACAGCCCAGGGTCACTGGCTCACTAAAAGACTGATACCTAATTGTAGGATTGTAGAATGCTTCCCCTCCACCTCATCTCTCATATTACCATCTGATATGGTTTGGCTCTGTGTCCCCACCCAAATCTCATTTCAAATTGTAATCCCCATGTGTCAAGGGAGGGGAGTGATTGGATTATGGGGGCAGTTTTCCCTATGCTGTTCTCATGTTAATGAGTGAGTTCTCAGATCTAATGCTTTTATGTGATTGACAGTTTCTCCTTCACGTGCTCTCTCACTTGCCTGCCACCATGTAAGACATTTCTGCTTCCCCTTCTGCCATGATTGTAAGTTTCCTGAGGCCTTCCAAGCTATGTAGTTCTGTGAATCAATTAAACAAACTTATTTCCTTTATAAATTACCTAGTCTTGGGTAGTATCTTTATAGCAGCACGAAAACAGACTAATACACCATCACATCAGCAGAATTCTTGTATGATAACAAAAGAATACAACTGAAGAACTGCATACATCAGATCTTGTTGGAGAATAGTCCTCTAGAGAAACTTAAAGAAAACAGGGAAAACAAAAACAAGAACTCAAGGTAGCTCCAAAAGCCAAGACTGGAGGATAAAACAAGCTCACCAGAGGAACATGGAGCCTGTGGGTCTTATACCTACAACAAATATTCAATAGATCCCAGCTTCTAGCCAAATTAGCGTAAATCCTCACCCTAAAGGCCTGTATGACTCCTACACCTATTATCCTATACTACTCCCATAGCACCTATTATCCTATGAAGAGAACAATATGTTATGATCAAGCAAGGTTTGTGCCAGGCAGATAAGTGTCATTCAACATTTGAAAATTAACCAATATAATTTACTATATTAATCAACAAAATAAGGAACATATGATCATAATAATAGATACATTAAAAACAATTATTAAAATTTACCATTACTGTTGATAAAACCTCAGCAGACTAGGAACTGAAAGGAATTTCCTTTACTGAATAAAGTGCTTCTACAAAAAACCTGTTGCTAGCATCAAACGTATTACTGAAAAGCTGAATGCTTTCTTCCTAAAACTAGGAACAAGGCAAGGGTGTTAGTTTTTTGTTGTTGTTGTTTTGAGACGGAGTCTTACTCTGTCACCTAGGCTCAAGTGCAGTGGCAAGATACTGGCTCACCGCAATTTCCGCCGCCCAGATTCAAGCAATTCTCCTGCCTCAGCCTTCTGAGTATCTGGGATTACAGGTTTGTGCCATCATGCCAGGCTAATTTTTGTATTTTTAGTAGAGACAGGGTTTCACCATGTTGATCAGGCTGGTCTCAAACTCCTGACCTTGTGATCTACCCACCTTGGCTTCCCAAAGTGCTGGGATTACAGACGTAGCCACCGCCCCTGGCCTAAGGTGTTAGTTCTAAACTCCTACTTATGATTATACTCATTGTCCTGACCATTAAAATGTGGTAAGAAAAATAAGTATAGATGGGGATAAAACTAAGTAAACTAAACCAAAATTGCTATCTTTATTTTAGATTATTTATATCTCATATGAGAAATGAGATATAAATAATCTAAAATAAAGATAGTAAAAGCTACCTCTAAATTATTCCCCAGTTTCTAATTTTCCTGATATATAGCCATTGTCATCCTACTATCATCTCCCTTTCTACAATTTTATTTCATAATAATCAATGAAATAAATTGCTACTTATGATTCCAGGTGTGACCCAGCAGTAATCATTACACAGGGCAGGTGAAAAATTTCCAAACTCTTGTTTTCTTTCATACTTCAGTCTTTAATTCCAATATTTAGTGAAGTGTGTGACTGTATATGGAAGATGGCAATAAGAAAGTACATTGGACTATACAAATTCCAGGAGTGAAATCTCAAGGTGAAAATGTATTTAAGATGACAAGTCACCATAACTTTAAACATCAGTAAATAGCTATTTTATTACCAAGGTGTTCAAAAAAGGTAAAAGTGTTTTTAGGATAAAGAAGTGACAACCTCTATCATAACCTGCTTTCTCTGAAACTAAAAAAAATTTTAAATTAAAACATGAATTATAAGGTATAACAGCAAATAATATTTTTACTGTCTTAAAAGGAAAAGAGTAATGATGATGTAATGACACATTTTCTTCCCGACGAATCAAGGATGAGGTGAACATAATAAAACCAATGATTTTTTTTAAAATAGAAAGAAAATCTTATGATTACCAGGATTAATTCCCCATTAAGAGTTTCAAAGAAACTCTTTATTTCATAGGAAGAAAAAAATTTCAGCCAGCAAAATTATATTTAACAATAGTTTCCATTATGGCCTGGAAATCAGGAAATATTTTGATCAGAGAGAAAGAAATGTACAAAGAGATATTACATTTTTGAAATGTTATGACTTCTAAATGTCTTCTAATCACATTTCCTGGTCTAGAAAAGAAAGAAACTAATATTTGAGACATAGAACACTTTTTAAATACATTGCCTAAAATCTATTTCAAATATTAATTTGAAATTCAAATATTTATTTGAAATTAGTGTAGCCATAATTAACCTGTGGTGTAAATACATATATATATATATATATATATATATATATATATATATATATATATATATGTATATATACTTTAAGAAGTTCTGGGGTACATGTGCAAAACATGCAGGTTTGCTACATAGGTGTACATGTGCCTTGGTGGTTTGCTGTATCCATCTCCCCATCATCCGCATTAGGTATTTCTTCTAATGTTATCCCTCCTCAATCTTCCCACCCCCATATCCCTCCCCTAACTCCCCTACCCCACAACAGGCCCTGGTGTGTGATGTTCCCCTCCCTGTGTCCATGTGTTCTCCTTGTTCAACACCCACTTATGAGTGAGAACATGCGGCAACTGGTTTTCTGTTCTTGTGTCATTTTGCTCAGAATGATGGTTTCCAGCTTCATCCATGTCCCTCCAAAGGACATGAACTCATCCTTTTTCATGGCTACATAGTATTCTGTGGTGTATATGTTTTAATACATTTCTCATTCATTAACACAAGACTTGTCTACTTTATTGAAGTTATCGCTCTTTAATAAAAGCAAATAGACTAAGTTTTGAGGTTGACGAAGAAAATAAAACCAGTGGTTTAAAAGCCTGAAGAAAATAAATGACAATGTAATGAAGAAATAACTAAAGCTATAAAAATAATGTTTAAGACATTATGGGAAAATAGTTTATGTAATGATATGCCATTTAAAAAACTCCTTGAAATATTAAGCTTAAAGAAATATGGAGGCAACTTAATTCTGAATCTTCTCTGATTCTTCTGGAAATTATACATGATATGAGAATGAAAATCAAAACCTAAATCCTCAAAGAAACTAGGAGACAGTAAACAACTCCAAATGATGTGTAAGAACTATCAAAGCCAGACAAATGGCAAATTCATAAATTTTATTGACCTCCATCAAAGTGCTGAGGACTTAGAGCAATCAACTTGTTCAAAATATGAGATAGAAATCAGCCAGAATTAATGATGACTGCTTTGCTGGGTCAAGAAACAACCAGATTGGTAAGAAAAGTTCAGCTGGGTGATTGGTGAATTGGTAGAAATTGAGTGTACATAGGTAAAAGTTAATAAATCCCTTGAAAAAGCAAATAAAGATGGAATTCATGCCCTCCAACAGGCCTTTTCCCTACCACCCCCACCGGGTGTTCATAGAGAAGTTGGCAGAATACTAAGAAAGTCTTTCTCATGGTACAGAATGGAAGTAGAGGAGCAGAAATGATACAAAGTATTTTCTCTGATAATAGTGAAAGCAGCTAGAAATCCATCACAGAAAAATGTGTGAGAAATTCCTAAATATTTGGAAATCAAGTAACACACTTCTAAATAATCCAGTGGTTTAAAAAGAAATGAAAACATATTTTGAAATGCGTAAGAAGGATTATAAACTATCCCAAATGTGTGGGATACAACAAAAATAGGGCTTAATGGAAAATCGTTAGTATCAAATGCTGATTGTAGCAAAAATAAAAGCTTCTCAAATTAACAATCTAAATTTTAATCTTAATAACTTTGAAAAAGAGCAAAGTGAATGCAGAAATCAATGAAGTTGAAAATAGTAAAACAATAAAGAAAATCAAAACTAATGAAACTAAAAACTTGTTTGACAAGGTTAACTGAAAAAGCTCTAACTAAATGGATGAATAATAAAAGACATAAGACACACCTCATCAACATGAGCAATGAAAGAGGGAGTATCACTACAGATTTCACAGATATTAAAAGGAAAATAAGGGCCGGGCGCGGTGGCTCACGCCTGTAATCCCAGCACTTTGGGAGGCCGAGGCGGGTGGATCACGAGGTCAAGAGATCGAGACCATCCTGGTCAACATGGTGAAACCCCGTCTCTACTAAAAATACAAAAAAATTAGCTGGGCGTGGTGGCGCACGCCTGGAGTCCCAGCTACTTGGGAGGCTGAGGCAGGAGAATTGCTTGATCCCGGGCGGCGGAGGTTGCAGTGAGCTGAGGTCGCGCCACTGCACTCCAGCCTGGGCGCCTGGTGACGGAGTGAGACTCTGTCTCAAAAAAAAAAAAAAAAAAAAAGGAAAATAAGGGGATGTTATGAACAACACGATGACCATAAATTTAATTTATGTAAAATAGGCAAAATTGCTCAAAGTCATAAACTAATAAAGGTCATTTAAGGAAAAATATGTAATCCAAATACCCTCTGTCCCTTAAAGAAACACACTTACAGCTAAACACCTGCAAAGAAAACTCTGCACCCAGAAGTTTTCACTAGCATATTATACCAAACTATTAATTAAATCATGTAAACTCTCCTTATCCTCTTCCAGAATATACAAAAGGAGGAAGCACCATACAACTTATCTTATTAGGTCAGAATTACCCTGATACCAAAAACAGACAAAGATACTGTAAGAAAACCACAAACCAATATGATGCATGAACTTAGCAAAATTCTCAAAAATATTAGCAGTTAAAATCAAGCAAGCTACAAAAAAAATGAATACATCATAATCAAGTGGGGTTTGCCTTAGGAATGCAAAGCTCATTCAACATTTGACAATCAATCAATGTAATTTACTGTATCGATGGACAAAATAAGAAATTTCATATGATCATCCTAATTGAAGCAGAAAAAGCCCTTATCAAAGTTTAACATTATTACTGGTAAAACCTCAGCAAACTAGGACTAGAAAGAACTTCCTTTACTGGATAAATGCATCTACAAAAAGCTATTGCTAACATTAAAGTTTTAAATTTTTTTTGGAGGGAAATGTGATGTTTTCATATATGTAAACATTGTGGAAAGATATTGAAAGGGTAATTTTTTTCCTTCTAACATCAGGAATAAGGCAAGGATATCAGTTCTTAACACACCTACTTATTCTTGTACTGGATGCCATTGTCATTAAAATACAGCAAGAAAAAGAAACAGAGGAAGAGGCATAAAGATTAGAAGAGTTAAAATGAAACTGACTTTATTAGAATAAAACATTATTATATATGTATATAATCCAAAAGAATCTAGGAGAGTCTATTGGAATTAAGAACTAAGTTTAACAAGGTCACATATCAATATTTAAAAAGTCAATTGCTTTCCTATATGCCAGCAACGAACATTTGGGAAAAAAACACATACATATCATTTAACATGGCATCCAACAAAATGAAGTAATTAGGTATAAATGTAACAAAATATGTACAGGAACTTTACATAGAAAATGATAACACACTGACAGAAGTTTTTTTAAAGGTGATATTTTTGTAGTCCCAAATGAAATATTAGCTGAGGGATTTACCTGGTTTTACTGTGTGGTTTCAATTTACACTCTTAGAAATTAAGATTGACTGCAAATTACCCTGAAATCAGAAACGTTCAGTTTTTGTTCTTTGTCACCCACTATCATCTGTTCCGCTATTGAAGAACTCTATATTCAAGAAGCCACTGTGACAACACATCTCTGCTGTTTTTTTCTTTTCTTTTCTTTTCTCTGCCTTTATTCTCTTCTTTCTCTTCTACTACAGGGCCCTGCCCTGTGAATCTTAACTGTAAGTTAATTCTCTGGCCTAGTAAGATATCACCAGTTCAGCAAGAACGTTATTTGTCCCTGCCTGCACTATACAATTGATGTTTTAGCTAAACCCATTTTTTTTTCCCTTTAGGTTTTATTTCTTTGCCATTGTGTGTCTGTTCTGAGACCATCTCTTGCTGACAAAAGTATTTTCCTGTCTATTCCAGATCCAAATTATCCCAGGAGTGCAAAGGCCTGGCTTTTGCTCAGTCAAAGCTTTCCCATTTTGGCTAGATAATACCCCCTGTTTTCTCTCTCTGAACCTTGACCAATTGATATCCTGATTTCAGCATGTTCATGTACTTCATTTTTTTCCAATTGCATAGGTAGCAGTGAATCTGGAATTCATCATGCTCATTACTAAACACCATAAATATATTGAATGCATTGTCTGTTTCTATTACCTATAATTTAGAGAATATGTTTATCAACAGAATAACTGGAGTCTAAAGTCGTGGGCAAAAGCAACACATATTGAGTAAAGTGTTTAATTAGGAAAAACTGGTTGTTAGCAAGTTTCTTTTTCTTCCTATAAATATTACCAGCAAAAAATGAAGAACTAGAAAGCCATCTTCCCTAACAAATGTTTAAACATATTTTAATAATTAATATGATTTGGTATTAGTGCAAAGATAAAGATTGATGGAAAGGATAGCCTTATAAGAGATCATAGAATATATAAAATCTTAATATGTAATAAAGGAGGTGTTATAAGTCTTTTAGAAAAGATTGATTGATTCAATATATAGTATTATGCTGGAAAAATTATTCAGCTTTTATTGGTGAGGTGCCAACTAAAACTGTCCCATATTAAACACACAAAGATATATACCAGGTGAAATTAAAGGTTACTGTGAGAAGTAAGTTGTAGAAAAAAATGGAAGAAAATTTGACCTTTATTGAAGCTGCAAAAGATTTTTATAATATCAGCCCTGAATCAGATACAAATAAAATAGCACACTTTTAAAGAGCTCACAAAATTGAAGAATCCTCACAGAACTTAGGGTTATGACCTCATCTACTGAAATTCACTGGAAAGGTAGAAAGTCATGAAATTAGGTTCTTATTTGGCCAGATCAAGGAAAGAGAACAGGAGAACATGGAGGTACAGTAAATGAAGGCTGAAAGAAAAGTAATCTGTGTCTAAACAGAGTTCCTTTACTACGGTTCTGTTTTAAAGTTCTTAACAATCTAACAAGTATTTCCATTCAAGAGAGCCCAGGGTGCCTGAAAGCTTCCGCATTAACAGAAAATCTGCAAATTATCTTTGTGCTGTTGCTGGCAGTCATAAGCACTTTGAGGCATGTTCTTTAATATTACATCTGTCACTTGAGCAACCTATTTTGAGTTAAAAAATAAAACTTTGAGAATACCAGTCATTTATCGGAATACACAGGAATAAGGTCCACTGTAATGCATATAGGGCAGAACTGACCTACTTTCACCAACCAGAAACTTTGTTGCTTACATATAGTTGAATTTCCTACTTGCAGAGTTTTGTCAAACAAGTCATTTGATTTTTCTAGGGTTGGAATCTAAGTAGCTTTACAGAACATAATACAAAACAGCATTTTTGGCAAAATGTTCACTTCAATACTTGGTAACCACTTCCTAAATATATGTTTTCCAAACTATAGGATAAGACTTGTTAGTGGATTATGATATCTATAAAACAAAAGGTAAGTCTCAACCATCCCTTTTTTTAAATAAAGAAGAAGAACAATAAAAGAGAATAAGATACATACACACACACACACACACACAGAGAGAGAGAGAGAGAGAGAGAGAGAGAGAGGGAGGGAGGGAGGGAGAAATACAAATCTCTATCATGCTATGCTCCCAGGGTGAAATGTCTTTAGGTCAGCCAAAATATTGTGAAATCCACTGTCTGAGAATATTCACTGTCCTATAGGAATAATTCTCAACTTGATGAAGGACAGAAAGTACTGTGTGTGGTATGTGTGTACGTGTGTGTGTGTAGCCACGTGAACTGGCTCAGGAGCATCTATGTAAAAATCAAGATGCAGATCATAGAGTGAGCTAGGTGGGAGTCTGGCGAAGACACAGCACTGTACTGAACACTGAACTTAGTTCTGCTGCTAACTTGGAATAAATGTTTCAGCTATTTAGACTATAATTTTTCCATTACAAAAATGCTGAAAAAAAGTTCTGTTTATACATACTAATATAAATGATAACCACTGTATGATGCTTAATGATCATTTTCCTTACTCAGCCTCACTGAGGACACTTTGTGGGAGTGGTGTGTGGCCCTGCAATATTCTTTCCTCTTCTACATACTTTCTTCTAAGGAGGCCAAACTTACTTCAGTTTTCTAAAGTGTACTGGGGATTAATTTACTTTAAAAGTTTTGTTAGAAGCTTCCCAAGTTCAATAAAATCCTTATTATGATTGGCATTGGCATCTTTTATCAAAATGCCAAAATCCTCCTCACAGGCAGTCACTGTTTTACCCTCAATGCAAAACACTGATTGTGAATCAATTAGGTGAGTTTTTCCTGGGTACTGAAGTAGGTAGAGCATTATTACCGTGGTTGAAAGTTTATAGATGAGGTTGAAAGCAATGCTTTAGAGAACTAAAATGGTGAAACATATGGACTTGGAATTTGTTTACAACTTTGAGCTGTGTGACCTTGGGCAGGTTAGTCTCTCTGTGCCTCAATTTTCTCATTGGCAAAATGGTAATAAATGGCCAGGTGTGGTGGCTCATGCCTGAATCCCAGCACTTTGGGAGGCTGAGGCGGGTGGATCACAAGGTCAGGACTTCAAGATCAGCCCAGCCAAAATAGTGAAACCGCATCTCTACTAAAAATACAAAAAAATTAGCTGGGCATGGTGGCAGGCACCTGTAATCCCAGCTACTCAGGGGGCTGAGGCAGGAGAATCGCTTGAACCCAGGAGGCGGAGGTTGCAATGAGTGGAGATCGCACCACTGCACTCCAGCCTGGGTGACAATGTGAGACTCCATCTCAAAAAAAAAAGGTAATGAATACTCTAGGGATTATTGTGAAAATAAACTGAATACACATACAAACACACATATTTACACACATGCACTTAGAAGAATATCTGTTACAAATATTAGGCTCTAATAAATGTAGGTTATCAAAATTATTATTAGACAGGAAGAAAGAATATAAACAGGAATCAGAAATATCTACTATTTACCCCCAGAGCTTTAATATTTCAGTTTTTACCTCATTTTAATATAAAGCTATGAATTTAAATTCAGTTTGATATAAATAACTACATCCAATTATGGATATATATACAAAAATATAAATACAACTACATTCAGAAAATACGAACCCTCCAAAACTTTTGAACTATTTATTATGATTTCGGCCACATATTCTGCCCTACCATAATAAAACTTTGGTATTGGTAATTGAGAGAGAATTTTCTTTAAGCCAGATATTGTATCAAAGGTTTTCATTCTATATTATCACTAAATCTTTATAAAATCCACACTGAAGATAACTTATTCTTACAATTTAAAAGGATGGTTTCATGTAGAATTTTAAAATTTGGTTTTGTTTTGTTATGATAACAACTCAAGAAGTAGCTATCACTTTCTCTATTTAGAGATGAGTTAAGTGACTAGGCCAAAATTAGAAAATAAGTTAGCCAAACTGGGATTCAAACCCAATCTCCTGTTTTGTGACTTTCTGCATTCTACTTTTCCACAACATATCGTCATCAAAGTTATTTTCCCTCACTTAGGGAATAGAGCCTTGTCTCTCATGGAACAGACATGGGATCTCCTGACTTATGAAGGTTTCTGTACATGACAGAGCCTAAAGAAACAGTCTTTGCTGAAAGTTTTTATTTTCATTCAGTGGAATGGAGGGTATCTTTGCAATGGGACAAAGCTGACCAAAAGGTCAAGTCGGGCAGGGGAAGCAGTCCGTTTTCCAATCCGCTTTTCTAAGCAGGTGGGTGGAGTACAAATTACAGGAAGTAAGATGAAGTATTGGGATGGAGAGAGTGGTCAGGATTTAGAGTAGAGAAGGGCTTCAGCATTGCCTGGCTCAGCATTTGCCACTCGCATAGTAGTTTATGCATGTGGAGCTGTGCATGTGGAACCTATGAGAGCATACATGATTGCCCTGAAACAGACGTTCTACCAGAACTACTTATGGTCTGCAGAAAAATCATGCTTCTGACTGAGGCAGGGACAGAGTCCCTGGGATTGTTTCACTGACTTGTCCAGAGTGGTGTAACAAAGGATTTGAACAAAAAGTACCAAGAGCAAGCATTTCTATTATGTTTATGACTTGCTGGGCACTGTTCTAACAAATTTATACTTCTGAACTATTTAAACTTAATGAAAGCTTTGTGAGCAAAGTATCACTTTATTATGATTTTTAAAGATACAGCAATTGGGATATATAGAGGTTTAAGCACCTGTGAAACTTTAACTCAGGCCCTCCAGCTCCAGAGTCTCTGCACTTAACCACTCCATAATCTTGCCTTGCTAGGGCAGCACACTAGATGCAATTTCTAATATGTGTTTTCTATATTCATAAGAGATGATCCCTAATTTTTCTTTCTCACTACATATAAGATATATATATCTTATATAAGATATATGTGTGAGAATGCCAGCAAGACAGAACCACTCATTCCCCTGTAAAATAGGGGGCTGAAGCCAGGGAGCCAAGTGATTTAGCTTGGTAGGTCCCACTGCCATGAAGACTAGCTAGCTAAGATATATATATATAGATAGATATAGATATATATATGAGATATATATATATATGTGAGATATATATGAGAAAGAAAAAATATGTGTGTCTGTGTGTGTGTGTGTGTGTGTGTGTGTGTGTGTGTGTATATATATATGTAATTGACTTTGTAAGCATTTAGAAAATATTTCCTCTCTTTCTAATCCTGCAACAGTTTGCCCAAAAGTTACCTTCAATGTTTGGAAGTATTCACCAGCGAAGCAATGTAGATCTTCGCCATTTTCTTAGTTTAGATTTAGTTTAGATTTTTAAGTAACAGATTAAGTGTCTTTAACATCTGTTAATTATTCAGGTTTTCTCTCCTTCTTTTCAAGTCTCCTAAAGTGATACTTCAAGGCATTCATCCATTTTGAAAATGATCAAATTATTTTTATGCCATGTTCTTTCCAGTCTGCCACTTTTGCCATAAGTATATGGGACCTGCCATAAAGGGAAGAGACTTCACCTCACTTTCAGGGTGTATATGTAGAGGGAGAAGTGCTGCTTCTGTGAAGAACGCAGAAATAAGAGGTTTATCTCCAGATATTCCCGAAAACTACCAATACACAACTCCTTCAACTAGGGAGAAACGTAAGAAACTACAGAGAGAAACAGTTTCCACTACTTATCAAAATGTCACATTTCTGGGTGTAAGAATGGATTAAGCAATAAGCACTAACACTCTTCCAGATATATTTGGTCCAAACTCAGTGATCCCACATGCTTCAGAATCTTCTCAAATTGTAATTTGGTGGGACAAATATTCAAGCCTCATAAACTTGACTGTCTCCATTTGCCAGTGAGTTTAACTGCATGCACAAGGAGGCCACTTACAGCAGCAGAGCGGGTATGCAGCTAATTACACCTGTAAGTCACTGAAGAGAACACTGAGTTCAGGAGCTCAGACATGGTAGGAAACCCTGTTTAAGCATTTGCTCTGATAGCTGTGACTTCACCTGGCACACTGGCAAAGTGATGTGCTTCCAAATATTTAGTTAAAATGCCTGGCTGAAGATAGAACTGCATGATTATAATTTAACATAATGTCTTCTTGAGCCACTCAAAGACTTTATTGTTTTAGGTTGTTTTTGCTTTTTATGTCAACAAAGTAAAATAGGGCTTGATTTAATATAAGTGCAAAAATGGGCAAAACTAAGCTGTTAGAAGGTGGAATAATGATTATTCACTGGAAGCACAAGGAGGATTCTGTGGAGCTGGTTATGTTCAGGATCTTAATCTGATTCCTGGTTCTATGCCCATGTTCAGTTTATGAAAATTTATCAAGCCGTGTACTGATGAAATATTTACATATTTGTGTGTATAATATATTTCAAATATATTCTGAGAAATAATAAAATTATATTTCTAATTATAAAGAGATGAATGAGTAAATTCTGGTTAAAATATACTAATGCCTTGCTAATAATGCAATTACTTGTTCAATAATTTTCTATTGGTGATAATAGTACTACTGCCACTTTGTAAAATGGACAAGCCAGCACTCAGTCACTTGAACCACATAATGAATGACACATTTAATATTCAAGCAAAATAATTTTTAAATAAAATGAATTTGAATGGAAATGTAAACTTTTTATTGTACTTTAGGTTCTGGGGTACACGTGCAGATCATGCAGGATTGTTGCATAGGTACACACATGGCAATGTGATTTGCTGTCTCCTCCCCCCCGTCATCTGTATCTGGCATTTCTCCCCATGTTATCCCTCCATGACCTCCTCACCCCCCGGCAGTCACCCTTATTGTCCTTCCCTTGCCCCCACAACAGACCCCAGTGTGTGATGCCTCCCTCCCTGAGTCCATGTGTTCTCATTGATCAGCATCCGCCTATGAATGAGAACATGTGGTGTTTGATTCTCTGTTCTTGTGTCAGTTTGCTGAGAATTATGGTTTCCAGATTCATCCATGTCCCTACAAAGGACAAAAACTCGTCTTTTTTATGGCTGCATAGTATTCCATGGTGTATATGTGCCACATTTTCCTGATATATGACATCGACTGTCCAGTCTATCATCAATGGGCATTTGTGTTGGTTCCAGGTGTTTGCTATTTTAAACAGTGCCACTATGAACATACGTGTGCATATTCTTTATAATAGAATGATTTATAATCCTTTGGGTATACACCCAATAATGGGATTGCTGGGTCAAATGGAATTTCTATTTCCAGGTCCTTGAGGAATCACCACACTGTCATCCACAATGGTTGAACTAGTTTACACTCCCACCAACAGTGTAAAAGTGTTCCTATTTCTCCACATCCTCTCCAGCATCTGTTGTCTCCAGTTTGTTTAATGATCGCCATTCTAACTAGCATAAGGTGGTATCTCAATGTGGTTTTGATTTGCATTTCTCTAATAATCAGTGATGATGAGCATTTTTTCATGTTTGTTGGCCTCATATATGTCTTCTTTTGAAAAGTGTCTCTTCAAATACTTTGTACACTTTTGAATGGGTTTGCTTGTTTGCTTTTTTCTTGTAAATCTATTTAAGTTCTTTGTAGATTCTGGATATTAGCCATTTGTCAGACGGGTAGATTGTAAAATTTTTTCTCATTCTGTTGGTTGCCAGTTCACTCTAACAATTGTTTCTTTTGTGTGCAGAAGCTCTGGAATTTAATTAGATACCATTTGTCTATTCTGGCTTTTGTTGCCAATGCTTTTGGTGTTTTAGTCATGAAGTCCTTGCCTATGCCTATGATTTTGCCTACGTTTTCTTCTAGGATTTTTATTGTGTTAGGTCTTAATGTTTAAGTCTTTAATTCATCTGGAGTTAATTTTAGTGTAAGGTGTCAGGAAGGGGTCCAGTTTCTGCTTTCTTCACATTGCTAGCCAGGTTTCCAACACCACTTATTAAACAGGGTATCCTTTCCCCAATGCTTGTTTTTGTCAGGTTTGTCAAAGATCAGATGGTTTTAGATGTGTGACGTTGCCTCCAGGGCCTCTGTTCTGTTCCAATGGTCCATATTTCTGTTTTGGTACCAATGCCATGCTGTTTTGATTACTATAGCTTTGTAGTATAGTTTGAAATCAGGTAGCTTGATGCCTCCGGCTTTGTTCTTTGTGCTTAGGATTATCTTTGCTATGCAGGCTCTCTTTTGGTTCCATATGAAGTTTAAGGTGGTTTTTTTCTAGTTCTGTGAAGAAGGTCATTGGTAGCTTGATGGAGATAGCATTGAATCTATAAATTACTTTGGGCAGTATGGCCATTTTCATGATATTGATTCTTCCTAACCATGAGCATGGAATGTTTCTCCATCTGTTGGTGTCCTCTCTTCTTTCCTTGAGCAGTGATTTGTAGTTCTCCTTGAAGAGGTCCTTTACATCCTTTGTTAGTTGTATTCTTAGGTATTTTATTCTCTTTGTAGCAATTGTGAATGGGAGTTTGCTCATGTTATGGCTCTCTGTTAGTCTGTTATTGGTGTATAGAAATGCTTCTGATTTCTGCACATTGATTTTGTATCCTGAGACTTTGCTGAAGTTGCTTATCAGTTTAAGGAGATTTTGGGCTGAAATGATAGGGTCTTCTAAATATACAACCCTGTCATCTGCAAATAGAGACAATTTGACTTCCTCTTTTCCTAACTGAATATCCTTTATTTTTCTTCTTGTCTAATTGCTCTGGCTAGAACTTCTAATACTTTATTGAATAGGAGTGGTGAGAGAGGGCATCCTTGTCTAGTGCTGGATTTCAAAGGGAGTGCTTCCAGTTTTTGCCCATTAGTATGACATTGGCTGTAGGTTTGTCATAAATAGCTTTTATTGTTTTGAGATATGTTCCTTCGATACCTAGTTTATAGCATAAAGGGCTGTTGAATTTTGTCAAAGACCTTCTCTGCATCTATTGAGATGTAGTTTTTGTCTTTGGTTCTGTTTATGTGGTGGATCACATTTAGAGACTTGCATATGCTGAACCAGCCTTGCATCCCTGGCATGAAGCCTACTTGATCGTGATGGATAAGCTTTTTGATGTGCTGTTGCAATCGGTTTGCCAGTATTTTATTGAAGATTTTTGCGTCTATGTTCATCATGGATATTGGCTTGAAGTTTTCTTTTTTTTTCTGAGTCTCTGCTTGGTTTTGGTATCAGGATGATATTGGCCTCATAAAATTATTTGAGAAGGTTTCCCACTTTTTTTATTGGTTGGAATAGTTTCAGAAGGAATGGTACCAGCTCCTCTTTGTATCACTGGTAGAATTTGGCTGTGAACCCATCTGGACCTGGACTTTTTTTGGTTGGTTGACTATTAGTTGCTGCCTCAAGTTCAACCCTTGTTTTTGGTATATTCAGGGTTTCCACTTCCTGGTTTAGGCTTGGGAGGGTGCAAGTGTCCATGAATTTATCCATTTCTTTCAGGTTTACTGGTTTATGTACATAAAGTTGTTTGTAGTAATCTCTGATTGTAGTTTGTATTTCTGTGGAATCAGTGGTGATATTCCCTTTATCATTTTTTATTGCATCTATTTGATTTTCTCTCTTTTCTTTTTTATTAATCTGGTTAGTGGTCTATTTTGTTGATCTTTTCAAAAAACCAGTTCCTGGAGTTATTGATTTTTTGAAGGTTTTTTTGTGTCTCTATCTCCTTCAGTTCTGTTCTGATCTTAGTTATTTCTTGTCTTCTGCTAGCTTTTCTGTTTTTTTTTTTTTTTTTTTTTTTTTTTTTTTTTTTTTTTTTTTTTTTTTTTTTTTTTTTTTTTTTTTTTTTTTTTTTTTTTTTTTTTTTTTTTTTTTTTTTTTTTTTTTTTTTTTTTTTTTTTTGATCTTGCTCCTCTAGCTCTTTCAATTTTGACAATAGTGTCGATTTTAGATCTTTCCTTGCTTCTCATGTGGGCATTTATTGCTATGAATTTCCCTCTAGACACTGCTTTAAATGTGTCCCAGAGATTCTGGTATGCTGTGTCTTCTTTCTCATTGGTTTCAAAGAAGATCTTTATTTCTGCCTTCCTTTCATTGTTTATCCAGTTGACATTCAGGAGCCAGTTGTTCAGTTTCCATGAAACTATGCGGTTCTGAGTTAGTTTCTTAATTCTGAGTTCTAATTTGATTGCCCGGTGGTCTTAGAGACGTTTATTATGATTTCTGTTCTTTTGCATTTGCTGAGGAGTGATTTACTTCTAATTATGTGGTCAATTTTACAGTAGGTGCAATGCATTGCTGAGAATAATGTATATTCTCTGGAGATTTCTGTAGATGTCTATTAGGTCTGCTTGGTCCAGATCTGAGTTCAAGTCCTGGATATCCTTGTTAATTTTCTGTCTCGTTGATCTAATATTGACAGTGGAATGTTAATGTCTCCCACTATTATTGTGTGGCAGTCAGAGTCTCTTTGTAGGTCATCGAGAACTTGGTTTATGTACTGGGTTCTCCTGTATTGGATGTGTATATATTTAGGATCATTAGTTCTTCTTGCTGCATTGATCCTTTTGCCATTATGTAATGCCCTTCTTTGTCTCTTTTGAACTTTGTTGGTTTTATGTCCATTATCAGAGATTAGGATTGCAACACCTGCTTTTTTTTTTTTTTTTTCTCTCCATTTGCTTGATAATCTTCCTCCATCCCTTTATTTTGAACCTATGTATGTCCTTGCACATGAGATGGGTTTCCTGAATATACCACACAGATGGGTTTTGACTTTTTATCAGATTTGCCAGTCTGTGTCTTTTGATTGGGGCATTTAGCCTATTTGCATTTAAGGTTAATATTGTTATGTGTGAATTTGATCCTACATCTTGATGCTAGCTGGATGTTTTGCCCATTAGCTGACACATTTTTTTTCATTGTGTCAGTGCTCTTTACCATTTGGTACCTTTCTGGAGTGGCTGGTACTGGTTGTTCCTTTCCTTGTTCAGTGCTTCTTTCAGGAGCTCTGGTAAGGCAGGCCTGTCTCTCAGCAATTGCTTGTCCATAAAGGATTTTCTTTCTCCTTCACTTATGAAGCTTAGTTTGGCTGGATATGAAATTCTAGGTTCAAAGTTCTTTCCTTTAAGGATGTTGAATATTGGCCCCCACTCTCTTCTGACTTGTAGGGTTTCTGCAGAGAGATCCACTCTGAGTCTGATGGGCTTCCTTTTGTGGGTAATCTGACCTGTCTCTCTGGCTTCCCTTAGCATTTTTTCCTTCATTTCAACTCTGGTGAAATCTGATGATTATGTGCCTTGGGGTTGCTCTTCTTAAGGAATATCTTTGTGGTCTTCTCTGTATTTCCTGGACTTGAATGGTGGCCTGGCTTGCTAGATTGGGGAAGTTCTCCTGGAAAATATCCTGAAGAGTGTTTTCCAGCTTGGATTCATTCTCTTTGTCACATTCAAGTACACATATCAAATGTAGATTAGGTCTTTTCACATAATCCCAGGTTTCTTGGAGGTTTTGTTCATTTCCTTTCACTTTTTTCTCTAATCTTGCCTTCTTGTTTTATCTCATTGAGTTGATTTTCAATCTCTGATATCCTTTCTTCTGCTTGGTCGATATGGCTACTGAAACTTGTGTATGCTTCGTGAAGTTCCCGTGCTGTGTTTTTCAGCTCCATCAAGTCGTTTATATTCTTCTCTAAGCTGTTTATTCTAGTTAGCATCTCATCTAACCTTTTTTCTAGGTTCTTAGTTTCTTTGCACTGGGTTAGAACATGTTCTTTTAGCTCTGAGAAGTTTGTTATTACCCACCTTTTGAAGCCTGTTTGTGTCAGTTCATCAGATTCATTCTCCAACCATCTTTGATCCCTAGTTGGTGAGGAGTTGTGATCCTCTGGAGGAGGACAGGCGGTCTTGTTTTTGGTGTTTTCATCCTTTTCACACTGGTTTCTTCCCATCTTAGTGGCTTTATCTACCTGTGGTCTTTGTAGTTGGTGATTTTTGGATGGGGTCTCTGAGTAGACATCCTTTTTGTTGATGATGAAGTTTTTTTTCTTTTTGTTTCTGCCGGAGGTCCATTCCAGACCCTGCTTGCCTGAGGATCACCCATGGGGGCTGCAGAACAGTAAGGGTTGCTGCTGGTTTCTTCTTCTGTTATGTTCGTCCCAGAAGGATACCTGCCAGATGTTGGCCTGAGCTCTCCTTTATGAGGTGTTTCTTTCGGTATTCAGGGGTCAGGGAGCTGCTTGAGGAGACAGTCTGTTCCTTATAGGAGGTCAAGTGCTGTGTTGGGAGCTCTGTTGTTCCATGCAGAGCTGCCGGGCAGGTACTTTTAAGTCTGCTGCAGCGGAACTCATAACTGCCTCTTTTCCCAGGTGCTCTGTCGTAGGAAGGTCGGCTTTATTTATAAGTTCTTGTTGTGCTGCTGCCTTTTTTCACAGATGTCCTGCCCCACATGGAGTAGTCTAGTCACAGTCTGCCAGCAGCGGCATTGCTGAGCTGCCGCAGGCTCTGCCCAGCTGTTGTGTGCCTTGGTAGTGGCAGACTGCCTCGGTAGTGGTGGTCGCCCTTCCCCCCACTGAGCTGGACTGTCCTGGGTCCAGCTGCACTTGCTGCGAAACTCTCAATCCAGAGCGTTTCAGATTGCTTGTTTTGTGGGGGTGGTACCCGCTAAGCCAAATCTCCTGGCTCCCTGTCTCTGCCCCTTCCCTTTCAGTTGAATGAGTGGTTCTGTCTCCCAGGAGTTCCAGGTGCCAGTTGAAATGGCTGCCCAGATTTGTGTGAGTTTCTGTGCGCCAACCCAGCACTGGCTGAAACCGCCATGCTAAAAACTGGTGCTTTTCATCCTGGGAATCTCCTGGTTTGTGGGCAGTGAAAATTTGTTCGGAAATGCAGTGGGTACTCACCCTCTGCATTGTTCTTCTTGGGAACTGCACTCCGGAGCTGTTCCTATTCGGCCATCTTGGATCCTCCCTGGAAATGTAAATGTTTAAGAAACGTAAGAAAAAAGGTTCACCTCACCAGAAATTTTAAAATGCAAATTAAAATCTGTAAACCTTTTAAATATTTTACTGATATCTTTTAAAACATTATTAATTTTTAATAAAATTAATGAGATTTATTTAATTTTTAATAAAGCTTTAAACATTTTTTAAAAACAGTGCATTGAACCTGAAAATTCTTATGTAGTTCAGGTGGAGTTTAAATTAGGGAAAATTTTAGTTTTGTAAAATGAAAACAAAACACTGTAACACTAGGTATGAAAACAAAACACTGTAACACTAGGTATTAAGTTCCTTAAAAATCTCCATACCAATAACAATCCCAAATAAAATGTCAGAATCATATGCAGTTGCATATTAAAGGCAATGCATCATGACTAGATAATATTGATGTATTCAGTCATTGCTATGACAATTTGTAGAAAATCTGTAAAATTTCTTCAGCACTTTATTGGTAAGAGTTTTTGAAACTGAATACATAAAATTGAATATTCCAGATTATTAAAAAACTAAGAATATAAATATGTTCTTTTAATAGTATTAGAAAATATATCATATGTGAAACCAACAAGAATCATATTTAATGATGAAACACTTAGAGATGTGTTCTAGATATTGCTAATTGTCTCCTTGTCAATTTTGCCCTTTTCCTTTTAGTTATAAGATCCACACATAAGAAAATAAAGACTTTCACCAAGATGGCTGAATAGGAACAGCTCCTGTCTGCAGTTCCCAGTGAGAGTGATGCAGAAGATGAGTGATCTCCACATTTCCAAGCGAGGTACCAGGTTCATCTCACTGGGACTGGTTAGACAGTGGGTGTAGCCCAAGCAGGGCAAACCAAACCAGGGTGGGATATCACCTCACCGGGGAAGTGCAAGGGACTGGAGAACTCCCTCTCCTAGCCAAAATAAGCCATTAGGGGCTTTTCCAAACACTACGGCACTCTGGCTCAGATACCATGCTTTTCCCATGGTCTTCACAACCTGCAGACCAGGAGATTCCCTCCAGTACCTACAATATCAGTGCCCCAGTTTCCAGCATAAAACTTAGCAACTGTATTACCTGCAGCAGTTTTTTTTCCTCATACCCCAGTGGCGCCTGGAATGCCAGTGAGACAGAACCTCTCACTCCCCTGTAAAAAAGGGGGCTGAAGCCATGGAGCCAAGTGATCTAGCTTGGCAGGTCCCACCCCCATGAAGACCAGCAAGTTAAGATCCACTGGCTTGAAATTCTCACAAGCAGCAAAGCAGTGGGGAAGTGAGCTCAGTGGGGTGAGGGGCATCCACCATTACTGAGCTTGGGTAGGCAGTTTCTAAACTTGCTTGTGTAAACAAAGTCACTGGGAAGTTTACACAGCAATAGGGTGGAGCCCATGGCAGCTCAGCAAGGCCTCTGCAGGCACACTGTGTCTAGACTACCTTCTTGGTGGGCAGGGCTTCTCTGAACAAAGGCAGCAGCTGGTCAGAGACTTATAAATAAAGGCCCCACCATCCTGGGACAGAGCACCTAGGAAAAGGGGCGGTTTGTGGGCTCTGTTTCAGCAGTGTTAAATGTCCCTGTCTAGCAGCTCGAAAGGGAGCAATGGATCTCACAGCACAGCACTTGAGCTCTGATAAGTGACAGACTGCCTGCTCAAGCAGCTCACTGATTCCGGTTTATCCTAAGAGACACCTCATGCAGGACAGCTCTGGCTGACAACTGGCAGATACCATTCTGGGATGAAGCTACCAGAAGAAGGCAACAGGCAGCAATCTTTGCTATTCTGCAGCCCCTGTGGGTGATTCCCAGGCAAGCAGGGTCTAGAGTGGACCTCCAGCAGATCTGTAGCAGAGGGCCCTGATTGTTAGAAGGAAAACCAAAAAACAGAAAGAAATAGCTTCATGAACATCAACAGAAAGGATGCCCATGCAGAGATCTCATCCAAAAATCAACAACTTAAAGAACGAAGGTAGATAAATCCATGAAGATGGGAGGAAACCAGAGCAAAAAGGCTGAATCACCAAAAACTAGAAAGCCTCTTCTCCTCTAAGGGATCACAATACCTCACCAGTAAGGGAACAAAACTGAAGGGAGAATGAGTTTGATAAATGTACAGAAGCAGGCTTCAGAAGGTGGGTAATAAAATTCTCTGAACTAAAGGAGCATGTTCTAACCCAATGCAAGGAAACTAAGAATCTTGAAAAAAGGTTAGACTAAATGCTAACTAGAAGAGCCAGCTTAGAGAAGAACATAAATGACTTGATGGAGCTGAAAAACACAGCACAAGAATTTTGTGAAGCATACACCAGTTTCAATAGCCAAATCAATCAAGCAGAAGAAAAGATATCAGATTGAAGATCAACTCAATGAAATAAAATGAGAAGGCAATATTAGAGAAAAAAAAGAGTAAAAAGAAATGAACAAAGCCTCTAAGAAATACAGGATTATATGAAAAGACCAAATCTACGTTTGATCAGTGTACCTGAATGTTAAGGGGGGAATGAAACCAAGTTGGAAAACACTCTTCAGGGTTTTATCCAGGAGAACTTCCCTGAACTAGCAAAGCAGGCCAATATTCAAATTCAGAAAATATAGAGAACATTGTAAAGCTATCCCTGGAGAAGAGAAAATCCAAGGCACATAATCATCAGATTCACCAGAGTTGAAATGAAGGAAAAAATGTTAAGGAAGCCAGAGAGACAGGTCGGATTACTCACAAAGGCCCATCAGATTCACAGCGGATCTCTTGGCAGAAACTCTACAAGCCAGCAGAGAGTGGGGGCCAATATTCAACATCCTTAAAGAAAAGAACTTTCAACCCTGAATTTCATATCCAGCCAAACTAAGCTTCATAAGTGAAGGAGAAATAAAATCCTTTACAGACAAGCAACTGCTGAGAGATTTCATCACCACCAGGCCTGCCTTACAAGAGCTCCTGAAGGAAGGACTAACCATGGAATGGAACAACCAGTAACAGCCACTGCAAAAACATACCAAATGGTAAAGACCACTGACACTATGGAGAAACTGTGTCAACTAACGGGCAAAATGACCAGCTAGCATCAAAATGGCAGGATCAAACTCACATATAACAATATTAACCTTAAATGTAAATTGACTAAATGCCCCCAATCAAAAGACACAGACTGGCAAATTGGATAAAGAGTCAAGACACTTTGTGTTCTGTATTCAGGAGACCCATCACACATGCAAAGACACACACAGGATCAAAATAAAGGGATGGAGGAAGATTTACTAAGCAAATGGAGAGCCCCCCCCCAAAAAAAGGCGGGGTTGCAATCTTAGTTTCTGATAAAACAGACTTTAAACTCGAAAGAGACAAAGAAGGGCATTACATAATGGTAAACAGATCAATGCAACAAGAAGAGCTAACTATCCTAAGTATATATGAACCCAATGCAGGAGCACCCAGATACATAAAACAAGTTCATAATGACCTATAAAGAGACTTAGATTCCCACATAATAATGGTGGGAGACTTAAACACTCCACTGTCAACATTAGACAGATCAATGAGACAGAAAATTAACAAGGATATCCATGATGTGAACTCAGATCTGGACCAACTGGACCTAACAGATATCTACAGAACTCTCTACCCCAAAACCACAGAATATACATTCTTCTCAACACCACATTGCACTTACTCTAAAATCGACCACATAATTGGAAGTAAATCACTCCTCAGCAAATGCAAAAGAATGGAAATTATTACAAACAGTCTCTCAGACCACAGTGCAATCAAATTAGAACTCAAGATTAAGAAATGCATTCAAAACCACACAACTACATGGAAACTGAACAACCTGCTCCAGAATGACTACTGGATAAACAATGAAATGAAGGCAGAAATAAAGATGTTCTTTGAAACCAATAAGAATGAAGACACAATGTACCAGAATTTCTTGGACACATTTAAAGCAGTTTCTAGAGGGACATTTATAGCACTAAATGCCCATATGAGAACCGAGGAAATATCTAAAATTGACACCCTAATGTCACGATTAAAAGAACTAGAGGAGCAAGATCGAACAAACTCAAAAACTAGCAGAAGACAAGAAATAACTAAGATCAGAGCAGAACTGAAGGAGACAGTGACACACACACAAAAAAAACCCTTCAAAAAATCAATAAATCCAGGAGCTGGTTTTTTGAAAAGATCAACAAAATAGATAGATTGCTATCCAGACTAATAAAGAAGAAAAGAGACAAGATTCAGATAGATGCAATAAAAAATGTTAAAGGGGATATCACCACCGACTCCACAGATATACAAACTACCATCAGAGATTACTACAAACACCTCTATGCATATAAACCAGTAAATCTAGAAGAAATGGATAAGTTCCTGGAAGCTTACACCCTCCCAAGACTAAACGAGGAAGAAGCTGAATCCCTGAATAGACCAATAACAACGTTTGAAGTTGAGGCAGCAATTAACAGCCTATGAACCAAAAAAAGTTCAGGACCAGATGGGTTCACAGCCGAATTCTACCAGAGGTACAAAAAGGAACTGGTCGCATTCCTGTTGAAACTATTACAAATGATACAAAAAGAGGGAATCCTCCCTAACTCCTTTTAGGAGACCAGCATCATACTGATACCAAAACCTGGCAGAGACACAACTAAAAAAGAAAATTTCAGGCCAATTTCCATGATGAACATTGATGCAAAAATCCTCAGTAAAACACTGGCAAAACAAATCCGAAGGCACATCAAAAAGCTTATCCATCACAATCAAGTTAGCTTCATCACTGTGATGCAAAGCTGGTTCAACACATGCAAATCTATAAATGTAATGCATAAACAGAACCAAAGACAAAAACCACATCATTATCTCAACAGATGCAGAGAAGGCCTTCAACAAAATCCAACAGCATTTTATGCTAAAAACTCTCAATAAACTAGATATCAATGGAATGTATCTCAAAATAATAAAAGCTATTTATGACAAACTCACAGCCAATATGATACTGAATGGGCAAAATCTGGAAGCATTCCCCTTGAAAACTGGCAGAAGACAAGGATGCCCTCTCTCACCATTACTATTCAACATAGTATTAGAAGTTCTGACTAGGGCAACCAGGCAAGAACAGAAATAAAGGGTATTCAATTAGGAAAAGAGGAAGTCAAATTGTATCTATTTGCAGACAACATGATTGTATATTTAGAAGACTCCATCTTCTCAGCCCAAAATCTCCTTAAGCTGATAAGCAACTTTAGCAAAGTCTCAGAATACAACATCAATGCACAAAATTTGCAGGCATACCTATAAAACAATAACAGACAAACAGCCAAATCATGAGTGAACTCCCATTCACAACTGCTACAAATAGAATAAAATCCTTAGACTACAAATAACAAGGGATGTGAAGGACCTCTTCAAAGATTACTAGAAAATACCACTCAAGGAAATAAGAGAGGACACAAACAGGTGCAAAAACATTCCATGCTCATGGTTAGGAAGAATCAATATTGTGAAAATGGCCATACTGCCGAAAGTAATTTATAGATTCAATGCTATCCTCATCAAGCTACCACTGACTTTCTTCACAGAATTGGAGAAAAACCACTTTAAACTTCATATGGAACCAAAAGAGAGCTGGCATAGTCAAGACAATCCTAAGCAAGAAAAACAAAGCTGGAGGCATCATGCTACCTGACTTCAAACTATACTACAAGGCTAAAGTAATCAAAACAGCATGGTACTGGCACCAAAACAGAGATACAGACAAATGGAACAGAACAGAGCTTTCAGAATTAACACCACACACCTACAACCATCTGATCTTTGACAAACATTACAAAAACAAGAAATGGGGCAAGGATTCCCTGTTTAATAAATAGTGTTGGGAAAACTGGCTAGCCATATGCAGAAAGCTGAAACTGGATCCCTTCCTTACATCTTATACAAAAATTAACTCCAGATGGATTAAAAATTTAAACATAAGACCTAACATCATAAAAACCTTAGAAGAAAACCTAGGCAATACCATTCAGGATATAGATATAGGCAAGGACTGCATGACTAAAACATCAAAAGCAATGTTAACAAAAGCCAAAATAGACAAATGGGATCTAATTAAACTTAAGAGCTTCTGTACAGCAAAACAAACTATCATTAGAGTGAACCAGCAACCAACAGAATGGGAAAAAATGTTTGCAATATACCTATCTGACAAAGTGCTAATAACCAGAATCTACAAAGAAGTTAAATTTACAAGAAAAAAAAAAAAAACCTTCAAAAAGTGGGCGAGGGATATGAACAGACTTTTCAAAAGAAAAAATTTATGCAGCCAACAAACATATGAAAAAAAGTTCATCACTGGTCATTAGAGAAATACAAATCAAAACCACATTGAGATACCATCTCACGCCAGTTAGAATGGTGATCATTAAAAAATCAGGAGACAACAGATGCTGGAGAAGATATGGAGAAATAGGAATACTTTTACACTGTCGGTGGGAGTGTAAATGAGTTCGACCATTGTGGAATGCAGTGTGGTGATTCCTCAACAATCTAGAACTAGAAATGCCTTTTGACCCAGCAATCCCATTACTGGGTATATACCCAAAGGATTATAAAACATTCAATTATAAAGACATATGTACATGTATGTTTATTGTGGCACTGTTTACAATAGTAAAGACTTGGAACCAACCCAAATACCCATCAAAGATAGCCTGGATAAGAAAAATATGGCACATATATGCCATGGAATACTACACAGCCATAAAAAAGGATGAGTTCATGTCCTTTGCAGGGACATGGATGAAGCTGGAAACCAACATTTTCACCAAACTGACACAACAACAGAAAACCAAACACAGTATGTTCTAACTCATAAGTGGGTGTTGAACAATGGGAACACATGGACCCAGGGAGGGGAACATCACACAAAGGAGACTGCTGGGGGTGGGGTGCCAGGGGAGGATAGCAGGGTGTGGAGCAACTGAAGACAGATAACATTAAGAAAAATACCCAATGTAGATGCCAGGGGATGGATGCAGCAAACCACCAAGGCATGTGGATAGCTATGTAATAAACCTGCACGTTCTGCACATGTACCCCAGAACTTAAAGTATAATTTAAAAAAATGAAAATAAATTAGTATTATATATAATTGCAGAACTTAAGATCAACAGAATAACTGAGAACTAATACATCACTACAAGAACTATTACTATGTGAACTATTACAATCATTTGAGACAGGCTGTTACAGGACTTTATATTGGAATTGGTATAGTTGTTGTAGTTCAATCACGGTAATTTGAAAAAGTGATAAATACGAAAAGAAATTTAAATACCTAGGAAACTAAATACAATACCTGAATGAAAAAAGGTATAAAACCTTATTTACGAATACAATGTTGTATAAGATAGTGTATGCTCCTGAGAAAATGGCTAAATAATGCAAATATGTCAAATATTTATAAACATTAAGTTGACTTTCATCTTTATTTCATTTAAATTTTATTAATATTCCAATAGATTTTAATCCGCAAAAGTTTTCCTAATATAAAAAAAAAGAAAAAGAAAAAATCCCCTAAACAGTTTTGAAAAGGGAGGAAATGAAGGAGGTAATTCCCTATCAAATATTAAATTGCAAATATAAGCAATGCTCAGTTGCACTGACACAGGAAAAGACTGGCAAAGCAAAAGAACTAAATAAAAACATTGAAGTAGATAAAAGTCACAAGAACCCTGGGATTATTTCATAAATATATTAAATATGCTATTCCACATCTGTTAGATGGACTCCAACATCCATAAAAGATGTTGATCTATTATTGATTTTTTAAAAAGCACACCATATATTTAGAATAATAACTCCATACCTCCCACTTACGTAGAAAATATTTTTTTTCTATTTTTAAATTAAATGAGGTATTTTTTATGTACAATTTTTGAAAATCTTTCTCCAGCCTAATCTATTGATCTTTTCTCTGGCTGAATATCATGTTCACTCTTCCTTTGAGAGTATGTCACTCATATAAGAACTTACAATTTTTTAGAAAAATTGAGTCAACTCTTTACAACTTTGTCATTTTTTTTCTTCACTTTCTTCTTCTTTCCTTTTTTCCTTCTTCTGGGAATCTATTTGTGAAAGTATTAGAAGCTGTTTTGAAAAATATTTATATCTTTACACTTTTTTTTTTCACCTCAAGAAAGGTAGGAATACCATATTAATGCTGCGAAGGCTGTAATTCAGGTATTAAAACAGCTAAGAATCTCTCTGTACTTAATTCTGTCAGTAAAACATTATATCTTCCATTCAACCTGTTACCCTCCTAGCCCTAAAAGTGGTATATCTCTGTACTGCTTTATGCTTCATCAGTGTTCTCTAGCCCTTACTATTTCATCACGGATATTTCTGAATCTATCAGACTCTCTTCTTTCACTTAAATCTCTCTTCTGATAGTTCTTACACTTCATAATGTAAACATACTCAGGTCTCTCTCATTGTAAAACAAACAAATAAAGCAATAACAGAAACCTTTCTTCCTGTGGTCCAATCATCCTCATGGTACCACTGAGGCCTCTTTTCTCCGATCCTCTTCAGAGTTAATCTTCTGAACAAAACCGTTTACATAAGTGGTTATAAATTTGAATCATATGTGGGCATTTTAAAGTTCACATTTCCATCTAAATAACTCAGAATTTTTCATGGGTCTAGAAATCTACAGTTACATGTAGCATATGGACAATAACTCCATGGGAATTAGGGGATTCTCTGGAAAATGGGAAATTAATATAAATTTCTCAAAGAAGATGTAAGCTAAGTAGGATTTAGCAGGGCAAAAGACAAAGATAGGAGAAAAGTTCTATATTAACAGAGGTTCTTCAACTCAAGTACACATAAGAAAAACATAAAGAGCTTGTTAAAAAAAGAAACAGAAAAACAGATCATAAATTCAGTAGGTCTTGGATATAAACTAGATTTTGCATTTCTAAAAAGTTCTCAGAATATGGAAATGCTGCTGATTTGGAGACCACACTTTGAGAACCACAGTTCTAGAGTGAAGACCAGCCTATGGGAAAAACAAACAAATAAACAAACAAACAAACAAAAAACACCCGAAAGCTATAAGGGTTCATGGCTTCTTTCAGGAAAAAGAGACTCAGGATTATTTGAGTGGAGATGTCAAAATGTAAGTAAATAATAACATAATGGTTGTAGAGTCAAGAGAGGGTCAAGACTTACAAGCTATTATGAGCAGGGTTTAAAAATCTAGAATTTATACTAAGATCAATGAGAAGACATTGAAGGTTTAAAGCAGTAATCTGACACTACACATTTGAAAATATCACTTTGGTTGCAGTGTAAAAAATGAAGAAAGTAAGATAAAAATATTCCTTAGGAAACTGTTATAATCTAAGTGAGAGATGGTAGAATCTGAGCTAGAACAGTGACAACAAGAAGTGAAAGATTAGTAGCCAAGAATGATGTATAAGACGAAAATCAACAGGATTTAGTGACTGATTTTCTTTTCAGTTTAAATGATCTAAGCCTGTCAGTAATGACTAGAGATTAGAGCCTCACAATAAACCAGGTTGTTTGGCTAGAATAATGAGTTAATCAAATCCCAGCGACATCCATGCCTAGATAAATGAATAACAATAGATCAAATACAATTGTTCTTATATTTTTGTATATTCCCAAAATGAGTTAATATAAAATACAAACTAATGATTTATGGGAGTCTATTATCAGGATGATCTCCAAACCATGTAAGAAAACAAAACAAAACAAAACAAAAACAGTTAAATTAACAGATCGTGAGCAAAATTGGATCTAAACACCCTTATGAAAATCATGATTTCTCCCAGTATCTACAGATAGCATTCTGTGCACAGTTTCAACGAATTCACAGCTCCTTAATGTCTCTCCTTGGAAAATTTCCCTCCACTGAAACACTGGCTCCATATTAATAATTGTTGAATGAATGGTTTCTATATAGCTCTTGGGAAAACTTTATTGACCTGGGTAGGAATTTCAGCTTGTTTGTATGTTGGTAAATAGGTAGCTTGCTATCCTCAAGGTTTCTAAGCTCTGATGGATATCACTTTTGTAAGTTGACGGACAAAAGATTGACAAACAAAAAGTTCATCATTTCCAACTTTGAGAAAAGGTAAATGACTTTACCAAGTTCCTTCTCAATTTCCCCTTAACAGAATTTGAAAACAAAATTAACTTTTAAGAGGATTCTAAAATTAAATTAAAGCAAAGGCCAAATTGGCTGAACGTGAGTGAAGTTTTATAACTGAACCAATGGTCCTAAATTCTACCTCCTGTTTCCAAAAAATTCATAGTGTAGTCCAGAATAAAACTGGAAGATGCTATATAAAGATAGCTTCCAGTTCAATATTTTATCAACTAGCAATTACCAGTGTAATAAAATAATCTGTTGACAAATCAAATGATGTTTTCTGCTTTTGAATCTCCTTGACAGAGCTTGTTCATGTGAAAACTATATATTAAAAAGTAGCCACTTGAAAGTCGTTGTTAGCAGAGAAAAGCCACAGTGAACACATCTAGAAAGTCTGTATAAAATCTGCCTTAAGGGAACAAGGGACATTAAAGAAAATATGGAAAGAGGTCCATCAAGTCCCTGTTGGAAAGCCAAATCAAAAGACTTGTTAGTATTAATTAGATCACACACAAAGCAAAAAGAAAGGGTCAGACAAAGGAACAAAAATAACCTTTTCTATGGCTTCTAAAGACTGTTATGGATGTATGTGTGCCTGTGATGCATGTGTTCCTTTATGTGTTGATTAGTTATGAAGAGGATCAATTGAATGTGAGAGTGATCAGAAGAAGATTCAAAGTTCAACCCTATGATAATTGACACAGGTATTAAGGAGAGAAACAGTAAGTGTAGACAAAATGAGTTTATGCACCTTGGTCTTTTTCTCTTTTATGTAATCTCACATGTTCATGATTCATTCCAGTTCACTTAGAAAATATATAAAATAAATCTAGAATAAGAATATATCTTATTCAAGAGTTGGGTCATACTATACAAAACCTGTACACTGTATTTTAAAGCTTAAAGGTTAGTGGGTCCAAAAGTCATCCAAAGAAAAGGGAGCTGCACAGTGACGGTTTAGGTGGCTCTGTTTTATAATGGGATTTGAAGTGGGAAAAATAAGTTCTGCTTGAGGTTTTCAGTTTAACTTGTCACAGACATGCTAAATTCATGTGCTATATATGTGAACATCTGCCTGATCTAGAGAAATAAGAAATGAAACTTTAGAACTTCAGCTTTCTATCCTACCTTCTCTCACATACACACACACATGATTACATGATACTATGAATATCCTTTTAAATAGAAACTATCCTAAATTCTAAGGATACAAGTGTTTATAGTACAAAGAATTTTCCCTGTGACAATATCACTCTTAGGAATATAACAAAATATTCAGGCTCACATTCACGTAATACATTTTAAATCTCAAATTATTCCTGTATGTTATTTTTTGATGAGAACATACCTTTGCTGATCTGTTAGCTGTTAAATGAATTCAAACAAGCGGCTACTTTATAACTTGAAATTTGAGGATTGATAGTTCTTATCTTTAATGAGAAATATTTCTTTCTTTTTTTTTTTTTTTTTTGAGACGGAGTTTCGCTCTTGTTACCCAGGCTGGAGTGCAATGGCGCCATCTCGGCTCACCGCAACCTCCGCCTCCTGGGTTCAAGCAATTCTATTTCATTAATATATGACAGCCCTGAAGTACACTTTCAAATGTGCCAAAATAATTTTACTCTGTTTAAAATAATGCAGTTTCTAACAGAAAGCCATCCCCTTTCATCTAAGAAAACCATATTCACCTATGTATTATTTTATAATTATATTCATTTTAGTTAATCTTTGTATCTATATTTTGCCAATACCACATAGTCTTCGTGTCTGTAGCTTTTCAATAAGTTTCAAATCTGGTAGGTTAAGCCCTCCAGCTTTATTTCTACAACCTAATTTTAAAGATTGCTTTGATTATTCTAGATCCTTCTAATTTCCATGCAAACTTTAAAATCATCTTGAAAATTACTACATAAATCCTTCTAGAGAATTTATTGGGATTGAGTTAAATCTAAAAAACAAATGAGGTCATTTAACAATATTGAGTATTCCATTCCATAAATGTAATATCTGCTTATATTTATTTAACATTGCTTCAATTTTTCTTAGCAATGCTTTATAATTTTCAGTGTGGAGGTTTTGGATGGTATTATTTGGTTTATTTGTAAGTAGTTTAAATTTGTTGGTGGTATTGTAAATGGAATGGTTAACTTTTATTTTCCAATTTTTTCTTATGCATGTTTACATGTAATTTTTATTTGTAAATTGTGTGTTCTGTGTGTTCTATAACCTTGCTAAAATCTTGTCTTAATTCTAGTAGTAGATTTATAGATTCTGTGTTGTTTTCTGCATAATCATATCACCTTCAAATAGAGACAGTCTTACTTCGGTATTTTGATTTTCATTTTATTTTTTCCCTTATTGCAGTTTCAAGGATCTACAGTACAATGTTTTATTAACGTGGTAAAAGCAGACATCTTTGTTTTATTCTCATATTAGGGAGGAAAAAAAAAATCAATCTTTCATCAAAATATATTGTGTTGGCTCCAGTTTTTTTTTAATTAATAGACTTCATTTTTTTATGTTCAGATCATTTAATTTTTAATTTTTAATTTTTTATTTTTAATATTGCATTTTAGGTTTTGGGGTACATGTGAAGAACATGCAAGATTGTTGCATAGGTACACACTTGGCAGTGTGATTTGCTGCCTTCCTCCCCATCACCTATATCTGACATTTCTCCCCATGCTGTCTCTCCCCAACTCCCCACCCCCCGCTGTCCCTCCCCTTTTTCCCCCTGACAGACCCCAGTGTGTGATGCTCCCCTCCCTGCGTCCATGTGTTCTCATTGTTCAACACCTGCCTACGAGTGAGAATATGTGGTGTTTGATTTTCTGTTCTTGTGTCAGTTTGCTGAGAATGATGGTTTCCAGGTTCATCCATGTTCCTACAAAGGATGCGAACTCATTGTTTTTGATGGTTGCATAATATTCCGTGGTGTATATGTGCCATATTTTCCCTGTCCAGTCTATCATCGATGGGCATTAGGGTTGGTTCCAGGTCTTTGCTATTGTAAACTGTGCTGCAATGAACATTCGTGTGCATGTGTCCTTAGAGTAGAATGATTTATAATCCTTTGGATACATACCCAGTAATGGGATTGCTGGGTCAAATGGAATTTCTATTTCTAGGTCCTTGAGGAATCGCACACTGTCTTCCATAATGGTTGAACTAATTTACATTCCCACCAACAGTGTAAAAGTGTTCCTATTTCTCCACATCCTCTCCAGCATCTGTTGTCTCCTGATATTTTAATGATTGCCATTCTAACTGGCATGAGATGGTATCTCAATGTAGTTTTGATTTGTATTTCTCTAATGACCAGTGATGATGAGCATTTTTTCTTATGTTTGTTGGCTTCATGTAT
>PVKV010014503.1:0-57145 GCA_004027835.1 Alouatta palliata
CCCGTCTCTACTAAAAATACAAAAATTAGCTGGGCATGGTGGCACGTGCCTGTAGTCCCAGCTACTCGGGAGGCTGAGGCAGGAGAATTGCTTGAACCCAGGAGGCGGAGGTTGTGGTGAGCCGAGATCGCGCCATTGCACTCCAGCCTGGGTAACAAGAGCAAAACTCCATCTCAAAAAAAAAAAAAAAAAAAAAAAATTTTTATATACAAGTAGAAAGTACATAAATCATAAGTGTACAGTTGGATGAATTTTCATTAAATGAACACACTGTGTAACCAGCCCCTGATCAAGAAACCAAAATGTTTGTGTCCCTTGTTGCTATCCTGTTCTCCTGTTTTTGTTTTTTGAGACAGAGTCTCACTCTGTTGCCCAGTTTGGAGTATAGTGGCCAAGATCTTGGCTCAATGCAACCTCCAGCTCCTGGGCTCAAGTGATTCTCCTGCTTCAGCCCCTTGGGTAGCTGGGATTTACAGGGGCGCACCATCATGCCTGGCTAATTTTTGTATTTTTTGTAGAGCTGGGATTTCGCCATGTTACTCAGGCTGGTCTCCACCTCCTGGACTCAAGCAATCCTCCTACCTCCCAAAGTGGTGGGATTACAGGCATGAGCCACTACGCCCAGCCTTGAATATTTTGTTTTAAACTTTACTAACCTGAGAGTAAAACAAACAAAAAGAGGATATCTTATTGTTTTAATTTAGATTTCTTTGATTTTGATTTTGTTTGTGAATGACTTATTCAAGCCTGTGGTGGATTGTATTTTTGCTTCAAAATGTCACCCACCATCCCTCTGTGTAGTGCATTTCCCTGCCCTTTGACCTTGGAGTTTGGCCACGTAGGATAGTTAACTTGTCCTGGTTTGTTTGGAACATTCCTGATTTTAAAACAGAAAGTCCTGTGTCCTGGGACCCCTCTTAGTCCTGGGCAAACCGAGGAGTTTGGTCATCCTATTTGGCCATGTGATTTGTTTTGTCCTATGGGATGGTAGGGAATATTAACATATGGTTGTTGAAGCAGATATGTCAAATGCGTCTACGTGGTTTGGCTCAGTCTGTCTTGTGCTTCTGCCCTCTGTGGTGAGAACAGCCTGCTTTTCAGAGATTTCTCATTCAGTCTTGGTCCTGGAATGAGAAGACACAAAGAATAGACTGAAAGTGACTCATAGCCCCCATGGGAGCTCTCCAAGAGGAAGAAATAAATATTTTGTAATTTGCAGAGATTTTGAGGTTGTTTATTGTGTGGCTTCATTAACTAATGCCATATATTACACCAAATTTTCTTTGGATTTCTTTAATGATTGTTATTATTTTTTTGAGATGGAGTCTCACTCTGTTGCCCAGGCTGGAATGCAGTGGGGTGACCTCGGCTCACTGCAACCTCCACCTCCAGGTTCACGTGATTCTCCTGCCTCAGCCTCCTGAGTAGCTGGGATTACAGGCGCCCGCCACCACGCCAAGCTAATTTTTGTGTTTTTAGTAGAGATGGGGTTTCACCATGTTGGCCAGGATGGTCCCGAATTCCTGACCTCAGGTGATCCGCCCGCCTTGGCCTCCTAAAGTGCTGGTATTTCAGGCATGAGCCACCACATCCGGCCTGTGATTTTTAAGAATAGTTTATGTAACGTATATTAATTAATATTTATCACACCTATATATTTTTACCGTGCTTGAAAATTTGTCTTAATTTTACCTCTGTTAGTTGTTGATAAGTTTCAATTTACCGTTTATGTGATTAAATGTTATTAGCTGTTTCTTTTATGGCTTCTGCCTTCGATGTCACCTTTAAGCTTCTCCACCCCAGGAATATTTAAATACTCACATATATTTTCTTCTAGCACTTGCTAACACATCTGGAATTTAATTTGGTATGAGGTAAGCATGTAATATAATTTTTTTTCTGATTAGCCGACTATTCCTAATGTGTTGAAGATTTCATCCTTTCTCCACTGACTTGAAATACCACCTTTTAGCTAGGCATGGTCGTGTGTGCCTGTAGTCCCAGTTACTTGGGAGGCTAAGGGTGGATGATTGCTTGAGCTCAGGAGTTTGAGATCAGTCTGGGCAACACAGTGAGACCCTGTCTCTAATAAATAAATAAATAAAATAAGGAAATACTACCTTTTATCATATACTAGATTTTTGTATATATTTAGTCGTGTTTTTGTGCTCTGTTCTGTTCCTTTGATCTCTTTGCCTATTCCTGACTACCATTTTAGTGGCTGCAGCTATTTATTATTCAAGTAGGTCAGGACTATCTTCATTATTCTTTTTTTTTTTTAATTGAAATAGAGTTTTGCTCTTGTTGCCCAGGCTGGAGTGCAATGGCACGATCTTGGTTCACTGCAACCTCCTGGCTTCGAGTGATTCTACTGCCTCAGCCTCCCAAGCAGCTGGGCTTGCAAGCGTGCACCACCATGCCCAGAAAACTTTTGTATTTTTAGTAGAGATGGGGTTTCACCATGTTGGTCAGGCTGGTCTCGAACTCCTGATCTCAGGTGATCTACCTGCCTTGGCCTCCCAAAGTGCTGGGATTACAGGCATGAGCCACCGCGCCTGGCCCTATTTTGTCAAATTTTATAAGAAATTGCATTGGGAGTTTTGACAGATACTGCTTTAAATTTATAAATTAAGTTGGGGAAAAATTAAACACTCAGAAAATATTGACTGGCCCATTCAGGAACTTTATAAATGGCTGTCATTTTATTGATACATTCTTTTATGTCTCTAAATTAAGATTTTTAGGTTTTCTTCATATATGTCCTCCAAGGCAGGCACTGTGGCTCACGAATGTAATCCTAGCACTTTGGGAGGCCGAGGTGGGAGGATGGCTTGAGCTCAGGAGTTTGAGACCAGCCTGGGCAACATAAAAAATTGTCTCTATAAAAAAATTTAAAAAATTAGCCAGGTGTAGTGGTGCATGCCTGTAGTCCCGGCTACTCAAGAGGCTGAGGTGGGAAGATTGCTTGAGTCTGGGAAATAGAGGCTGCAGTGAGCTATGATCACGCCACTGCACTCCAGCCTGGGTGACAGAGTGAGACCCTGTCTCAAAAAAAAAAAAAAAAAAAGACAACGTATATGTTCTTCACATTTATTTGAGGTTTATTTCTGAGTATTTTATCTAATTCCCTTTGCAAATGGTCTTTTAAATTAATATTTTAAAACCATATTGTTTTTACTAATATTAATAAAGTCATACTAAATTCCTTTATGCAACAGAAAGCTTTTGAGTATTTCGGTTTTGTGCATTTGTTTGTGTTATTTTTTTATTTTTATTTTTATTTTTATTTTTATTTATTTTTTTTTTTGAGACAGAGTCTCACTCTGTCACCAGGCACCAGGCTGGAGTGCAGTGACGCGACCTCGGCTCACTGCAACCTCCGCCGCCCGGGTTCAAGCAATTCTCCTGCCTTAGCCTCCCGAGTAGCTGGGACTACAGGTGCGCGCCACCATGCCCAGCTAATTTTTTTGTATTTTTGGTAGAGACGGGGTTTCACACCACGTTGGCCGGGATGGTCCTGATCTCTTGACCTCGTGATCCGCCTGCCTCGGCCTCCCAAAGTGCTGGGATTACAGGCGTGAGCCACCGCGCCCGGCCGCATTTGTTTGTGTTATTACGTGTTTGCATATCTATTTTAATCTTCTTCTACTCACTATTATTCTTTGTAGCGATTATTTATTGTCTTGGCAATCTCACCTGTTTTTCCTCCAATTAAACTTTAATGTTACTGTCAAGTTAAAAATCTGTTGGGATTTTTATTGAAATGACATTATATCTAATCAACTGTTTCGAAGTCCTGTCTATAATTTATCTTTCTCTTCTAGGAACATAATATATGCATACTTTCTTTTTCTTTCTTTTTTGAGACAGAGTCTCGCTCTCTTCCCCAGCCTGGAGTGCGGTGATTAAATCTTGGCTCACCGCAATCTCCCAGGCTCCAGCAATCCTCCAACCTCAGTCTCTGGAGTAGCTGGGACTACAGGTGTGCACCACCACACCTGGCTGATTTTTGTATTTTTTGTAGAGGTGAAGTTTTGTCATGTTGCCCAGGCTGGTCTCAAACTCGTGAGTTCAAACGATCTGCCTGCCTCGGCCTCCCAAAGTGCTGGGATTACAGGTGTGAGCCACTGTGCTTGGCCTCATGTGTGCATACTTTTAAAATTTGGTAATTAAAACTTTGAGATCTTTGCCCTATACTCTGAGTATTGCCAAACTAGATTTGGCCTGAATTAACTGAAGAAATTTCAGAGATTTTCCCCCAACCTCACCCAAGAAAAGTGTATCATAAGTTAAGATGATCAGAGGAAAACTTTTCCATAGATTGGTGATTCTTGATTACATGAGAAAGTAGAATTTGAACTGTAAATGGAATTTGGGAAATAAGAAAGTACTGTGACCAGGTGCAGTGGCTCACGCCTGTAATCCAGGCACTTTGGGAGGTTGGAGGTCGGGGGTGGGGGTGGGGGTGGGGGGGTGGATTACCTGAGGTCAGCAGTTCGAGACCAGCCTGGCAAACATGGTGAAACCCTGTCTCTATTAAAAAAAAATACAAAGATTAGCTGGGCATGGTGGTACATTTCTGTAATCCCAGCTACTTGGGAAGCGACGAGAATTGCTTGGACCCAGGAGTTGGAGGTTGCAGTGAGCTGAGATTGTGCCACTGCACTCCAGCCTGGGTGACAGCAAGACTCTGTCTAAAGAAAATTGAAAAAAAAAGGTACTGTGATGTCAATTTACTTTTTCCCTTAAAATTAATCTTCTAGAGCACAGTTATGTACCTTAGAATGGATAAGTAAATGAGGATATAAAAGGTTTCTGATCAAGTCTGTAAGTTATTCAACCGTCCTTTTTCCTATGTACATCTAACAGTAGGAATAAATGATCGTTTCGTTAATGGGGGAGAGGTTCAATTCTTACAAGGTGGCTTTAGAAACATATGACTCCCAGTCAACACCCGGAAGTGGCAGTAGAGATCTACAGACGGGTCTCGTTAAAGTGGGTGGTCCTCGTATGATGAAGTCTGCACCTGTCTTTTATGACAGTGCGTTGTGCAGGTGGCATATGGCACACACAGGTCTTTTTTCTCACTTTCACCAAGTTGCCTTGTGGGTTAGCTGTGGCCTTGCTTTGTCATTTACTGTCTAATTGTGGCTTTAACCAAGATGAGAATCAAGGTAAAAATTTCTTATTGCAATTCCAGAGCCAAGGATACTGATGCTTTGAAGTAAAATGCTGTTTGTTTTTAAAATTGCTGTTTTCAAGTCTTTTTTTCATGTGGTATATGTTGAGTTTGGAAAAGCTAAATTTCGAAGACAGAGTTTCAGTAGATTTAAAAAAAAAACACAGAATAGAATACTATGAATAGAATTTTCTGATGTATTTTCTGGGATAGAAGTGAATTGTTAATTTCTCCACCAACAAGGAGATGGTGTTAGACTATGGCTTAGAAATACATCTCTTACCAGCTCTTTGATAAAAATACGTTCATCTTTGAAAAATCTACTGGAAGCAAAGTTTTGATTTTTCCATTGCCTTTTTAATCCTAGGTGAAGTCTTCGTCTTAAATGATGGTGGAGAAGCTGATTTGGACCTTGGAAATTATGAAAGATTTTTGGATATTAGTCTTTATAAAGACAACAATATCACCATGGGGAAGATATATCAGCATGTGATCAATAAAGAGAGGCATGGCGATTACCTGGG
This sequence comes from Alouatta palliata, assembly GCA_004027835.1. NCBI lineage: Eukaryota > Metazoa > Chordata > Mammalia > Primates > Atelidae > Alouatta > Alouatta palliata. The sequence continues at coordinate 5,704 of PVKV010014503.1, forward strand.
GAAAACAGTGCAAGGTATTATATTCCATAGACGTGGCGGAGCCCTGTGTGCTGAACATCCTTGTGCTTCTCAAAAGTAGAACTGAAGGCTGGTGCGGTGGCTCATACCTGTAATACCAACACTTTAGGAGGCCGAGGCCGGTGGATTGGCTGAGGTCAGGAGTTCAAGACCAGCCTGGCCAACATGGGGAAACCCTGTCTCTACTAAAAATACAAAAATTAGCCGGGCGTGGTTGCTCGTGCCTGTAATCCCAGCTGCTTGGGAGGCTGAGGCAGGAGAATCGCTGGAACCCAGGAGGCAGAGGTTGCAGTGAGCCGAGATCGCACCACTGCACTCCAGCTCTCAAAAAGAAAAAAAAGTAGAACTGAAAATGTCACAGTCCCTGCGCTCTACAAGTTCTAATCCTTTTAAAATTGTTGTGTTTTCGTTTTCCAGAAAAATGTCAAGTTCACCCTCCATGTTCCTGATTATATTTTCATCACTCCACTCTTTTTCTTTTTTAAATTTATTTTTAAAGGTAGTCAAATTTAGCAGTGGAGGGTTGTAGACCAACTTTAGTGACACTAATGTTAAAAAGTTCTGATAACCCACTGCCATCAGACCAGCCTCTTTTTTATGTATTGTCATTCACTGTTCTCCTTTGTCTATGTATCTCTTTTTTTTTTCCTCTTTCTGTTTCTCTCTCAGCTTTTGTTTAGAAAAGCCATGGAGAAACATGTATTATCTTTACCTAATTGGAGTGCAGCCTTTTGTTTCATCTTTTTTTTTTTTTTTTTTGAGACAGGGTCTCGCTCTGTCGCCCAGGCTGGAGTGCAGTGGTGCGATCTCCGCTCACTGCAACTTCGGCCTCCTGGGTTCAAGCAATTCTCCTGCCTCAGCCTCCCAAGTAGCTGGGATTACAGGCATGTGCCACCATGCCTGGCTAATTTTTGTATTTTTATTAGAGACGGGGTTTCACCATGTTGGCCAGGATGGTCTCTGTCTCCTGACCTTGTGATTCCCCTGCCTCGGCCTCCCAAAGTGCTTGGATTACAGGCATGAGCCACCATGCTGGCTATTTCTTGTTCTCTGTGATTGGTTGATTTCCAGACAAATGGCCTAACGTGTAAATGACTAAGCCGAAATCACATCACCACATGTGCATTGCAATGTGGGAAGAAAAAAAACCAGGACTGTAGCTTGGGTAACTTGCCAGGTGGAGGCCTAAAGCACATTACTTTCTCATGAGCATGGAATAAACTTTTGTGTTAATTCTTCTTTCTACAGTTGTCCCTCACATTACTGATGCTGTCCAGGAGTGGGTTATGAATCAAGCCAAGGTGCCAGTGGATGGTAATAAGGAGCCCCAAATATGCGTTATTGAGGCAAGCATATAACTTTCTTTATAAATTAAATCCTGCTGGGTCTTTGAGCATCTGATCTTCATTCATTTGACAAATACTTACACATACCCTCCTGAGTGCCGGACACTGGGCCAGGAGGTGGGGTCACAGCAAGGAATAACAGATGGCTTCTGTCTTTGTGGTCACAAGTCAGAGGGCAAGATTGGCATTAAACAGATAATCTTACATACTCCTGGGTGGACGTGCAGTGAACTGCTGGTGGAGACTGATCAGCTGCTGATAAAGCCAGTGTGAGGGCTTCCTCTGTGTCGGGGCCTGGGATGGGCACAGTCTCTGCCCTGGGGGAGCGTGCTCACAATACTGTCCACACACAACAAACCGCACTCTAGTGCATACTATTTGAAAAGTATTTCTGAAGTGCTTTGGAAGTAAAGAGGTCAGATGGTAGAGGTGATAAGTGATTAGTATCAGCTGTTTAAAAAAGAAACCAGTGGCTAGGCGAGGTGGCTCATGCCTATAATCTCAGCATTTTTGGATGCTTTGGTGGGAGGATTGCTTGAGCCCAGGAGTCTGAGACAGCCTGGGCAACATGGTGAAACCCCATCTCTACAAAAACTACAAAAATCAGCTAGGCATGATGGTATGCACCAGTAGTCCCAGCTACTTGAGAAGCTGAGGCGGGAGGATCTTTTGAGTTCGGGCGGTTGAAGCTGCCGAGAGCCATGATCGCACCAGCCCTCCAGCCTGGGCGATGGAGCCAGACCCTGTCTGAATTAAAAAAAAAAAGGTAGTATTTGCACTTGCCACTTGTTCACTTCCTTCACCTTGTTCCCTTCCTCTCCATGTGCAGTATGAGAATGTTAATCCATATCCTCCTCCTCTAAATGTCAGTTGGCTTAATTGCCCTGCGAAAGAACAGAATAATGAACAGTTTGGTTCTTGGAGTCAGGCTGCCTCGGTTCGTATTTCTGCAGGGACCCCTGAACCGTGTATACCTCAGTAATTAAGAGTCTGAAGGCAAACTGTCTGGGTTTGTAGCCTAGCAAGGTCACTTACAGGGGGCGGGAGTGGGGTGGTGGTGGCAGGAGTGATCTTGGGCAAGTTTGCTAACTTCTCTGTGCCTGTTTAACTCATTGTTTTGAGGATTAAATAAGTCTCTACACTTAGTGCTTAGAATGGTGTCACAGATACAGTAAGTGCTTAAAAATTATTAGCTAGTATTAAGATGCCTGTATGACTTTTAGAAAATTCTCACAATTCCAATGTCCTCATTTGTAATAACGTGGTAATAATATAATATTGTAATAATAAGACAGTAACAGGATTGTTCAGGGATTAAATGCAATAATATGGAGGACTTTGCAATGTCTGGCATTTAGGAAGTGCTCAGTAAATGTAAATTAGCTGTTATTATTGTCATCATTGTGTTAGCAGATATCATACTATGTAGAAGATCCATTTTGTTAACAGTAGAGCTGATAAAGTTACTGGTTACTTATTTTTTAGAGATAAGGTCTCGCTATGTTGCCTTGGGCTGGAGTACAGTGGCTCTTCACAGGTGTGATCAAAGCTCACTGTAGCCTCGAATTTCTGGGCTCAACCAATCCTCTTGCCTCAGCCTCCCAAGTAGTTGGGACTACAGGTGTACCACCACGATGCCTGTCAAATTTTTAATTTTATTCCTTATTCTACCCTTGAATTGACTTGTTTGCCTTCACAATGATTAATTTAGCACTTAATATGTACTAGCCCTGATGGCAGCTGCTAGGGATGTGAGGTTGAGCTTGATCTGACTCCTGCTCTTCAGGAGCTCATTGGCTGGATTTTAAATTTCATGGAAACAGAGAAACTGACCAACAGAACCCGTTCTCCATTATAACCCTGATGTTTATATTTGCCTTTTGGATGCTAGTGGTCAACCACCCTCTTTGGTTCATTGTAGGTTGTGTTCAACAGTTGTGTCTGTGCACCATTTAAGCTTTTGAAGAAGGACTGCCAAACCTGATTTTTAGTTTTAAGCATAGAGGAGCTGTTGAAATGTTTTCAGATTAGTGGAGCTGACAGTTTTTATTTATAATAGCATGGGTTATCTTGGCATGAACCTGAAATAATTTATGCTTGTCTTAAAGGAATAACAGGTTTCTTTCTTTCTTCTTGTTTATTTTCCAAAAAAGAAGATGCAGCTAGGTGTGGTGGTTTGTAGTCCCAGCTACTTGGGAGGCTGAGGCGGGAGGATCACTTATACCCAGGAGTTTGAGGCTGCAGTGAGCCATGATCTCACTACTGCACTCCAGCCTGGGTGGCAGAGTGAGACCCTGTTTCTAAAAAAAATAAAAAAAGAAAAAGAAAAAACTCCTTTGATTAAAGACAAAGGCAAAAACAACTTTGCACATCTCATAAATTTGCTGCTGCTTCCATTTCAGCATAAAGTATTGTTATGGGTGATATTTTCCCTTTTATTTGGGGCAACAGTTAACTTCAAACTATTCCAGTAATAATATTGAAGGTTTCCGAATACCATGATGATGGTGACCTAGAGGTATGATAACGGGAATTTCTGAATTAGCGGGGAGAATGTAGTACCACTGTTGACCACGAGAGGGCAGAAGCGGATAATGTTTAAAGTTGGCCTCCTTTTCGAATTCACTATTACTGACTCCCAGAGGACCTCCATCAAAACACAGAGGATGTATGCATACGGTTTAGTTTAAGTGCAGACCTCTTTTTTTTTTTCCTTAGAGAAAACAAATAATTTTCAAAAATTAGATTTTGGTGCCCTGTAGTTAGTGGGTACTTACACTCACTTCTCCACCCTCTCCCCCGAGTTCCTGATTACATCATGTGATGTTTTCGCGTCTTCGAGGTTTTTTTTTTTTTTTTAAAGAGACAGTGTCTTGCTCTGTACCCTAGGCTGGCGTGCAGCAGCATGATCATGACTCACTGCAGCCTGGACCTCTCCAGGCTCAAGCAATCCTCCCACCTCAGCCTCCTGAGTGGCTGGGACCATAGGCGCCGTGCCACTATGCCCAGCTCATTTTTAAAATCCTTTTGTAAGGCAAGGTCTCACTTTGTTGCCCAGGCAGGTCTCGAACTCCTGGGCTCAAGTGATACTCCTGTCTTCCAAAGTGTTGGGATTACAGGCGTGAGCCACTGCCCCCAGCCCCGGCTTTGGCTCTGTTGTAATTTTTGCAACAGGTATTAGAACACTGTTACTTAGGGCTTATATTGAATTTCAGGACCTTTCTGTCCTGTACCGACTACTAAACTAACCCCCAGTGCTGCATGCAGGGTACTGGGCTCATGCCCTCAAGGGGCTTACAGTCTAGTGGGGTAGAGAGGCAGGAAACAAAGACAGAAATGAAATAGAGGCAACATGTGCTGAGTTTCTAGGATGGGTACAGTGCTGTGACAAGGGTTGGTGGGATGTAGGCTGCTTTAGGTGGGGGGGTGAGTCTGCCCTCCGAGGAGGATGCATTTCTCCTGGACTGGAGGATAAAGAGAGGATAAAGAGAGGTTGCTGTAGATAAAGAAGGAGGGTAGGAGGGCTTGAGGGGCAGGAAGGAAGAGCATGGAGTATCCAACAGGCCAGTGGAGAGGGGACCAGATGGCACTTGTAGACTTAGTAGTGCAAGGGCCAGGTCCTGAGAGCCTTTTGTTTTTTTTTTTTTGAGACAGAGTCTCGCTCTGTCACCCAGGCTGGAGTGTAGTGGCGCGATCTCGGCTCACTGCAGCCTCCGCTTCCCGATGAGCTGGGAGTACAGGTGCATGCCCAGCTAATTTTTGTATTTTTAGTAGAGACGGGGTTTCACCACATTAGCCAGGATAGTCTTCATCTCCTGACCTTGTGATCTGCCAGCCTCGGCCTCCCAAGTGCTAGCACTACAGGCTTGAGCTGCTGTGCCTGGCCTCAATGCTAGTTTCAATGAAGCAGAGGGCTACTGAATACAGTATACATGTGGAGAAATCTTTTATAAAGTTGTATTTTTTATTTTGATATTTTTTCAGAGACAGGGTCTCCGTCTGTCACGTAGGCTGGAGTGCAGCGGCACGAGCATGACTCGCTGCAGCGTGAACCTCCTGGGCTCAGGTGACCCTCCTGCCTTGGCCTTCTAAAGTGCTGGGATCACAGGCATGAGCTGCCACGCCCAGCCACAATTTAGTGATTTTGAACATATTTACAAACCTCTGTGTAACCATCTCACTTTAGTCCTTATGCTCAGTTTATTAAGAACTCTTTTTATTAGCTTGTGTATCGTGGAAGATGTGTTGTCATTTGTGTCTTTTTTGTTTGTTTTCCATTCCCAGCTGGGAGGCACCGTTGGAGACATCGAAGGAATGCCGTTTGTGGAAGCGTTTAGACAATTCCAGTTTAAGGCGAGAAGAGAGAATTTCTGTAATATCCACGTTAGCCTTGTCCCACAGGTGAGCTTTCCAGATAAGTATGTGGACAGCAACTTTGATAAGTTTTCCTATGATATTCTATGTGTCCCATATGTGAAAGTGGGGCACCATTAATCATCTATAGGAACTGCTGTCCAGTGTGCTGACGGGACCCCATTTCTTTTCAGCTCGAAGCTCCTGGAGAACAAAAAACCAAACCCACCCAAAACAGTGTTCGCGCACTGAGGGGGTTAGGCCTGTCTCCAGATCTGGTGAGTTGAGTACAGTGGGTAAGTCTATCCCGAAGGTCTCTGGGAGCAGGCCCTTCACTTTTTTTTTTTTTTTTTGTGACGGAGTCTTGCTCTGTCACCTAGGCTGGAGTGCAGTGGTTCAGTCTTGGCTCACTGCAGCCTCCGCCTCCCAGGTTCAAGCGATTCTCCTGTGTCAACCTCCAGAGTATCTGGGATTACAGGTGCGTGCCAGCACGCCTGGCTAATTTTGGTATTTTTAGTAGAAATGGAGGTTTGCCGTGTTGGCCAGGCTGGTCTTGAACTCCTGACCTCAGGTGATCCGCCTGCCTTGGCCTCCAAAGTGCCAGGAGAGCCACCACTCCTGGCTGCCCTTCACTTTACCTTTATCATCATCTAAGTCCTTTGTCGTTCTCAAATGGCTCCTATGACAATGAGTTTTTGTATCTCAGCCGAGAAAGCCTTATTCCCTTAGCTTCAAGTGTTGCTTCAATCTGTTCTTCCCTAGGCCCTCATTTGATGGGCCACACTGATAGCTGGGCAAGTGTGACGTCCTGTCATTTATACGATTCCTGGATTCTTCAGAATGAAGATGAGGCCTTGGGATTTTCCCGTGACTCTGCTAGGATGGGTTATCACTGTTCTTTTTTTTTTTTTTTTTTTTTTGAGACGGGGTCTGGCTCTGTCACCCAGGCTGGGGTGCAGTGGCATGATCTCAGCTCACTGCAACTTCTGCCTCCTGGGCTCAAGTGATTCTCCCACCTCAGCCTCTTGAGTAACAGATACTAGAGGTGCATGCCACCACACCTGGCTAATTTTGGTGTGTTTTTTTTAGAGACAGGATTTCGCTGTGTTACCCAGGCTGGTCTCAAACTCCTGGGCTCTACCAGTCCTCCTGCCTTGGCTTCCTAAAATGCTGGAATTACACCATGCCCAGCCCACTGCTCTTAGTTTTAGTCTAAACAGTGATGTGGCCTTACAGCAGGTGACCCAGTCATCACCAATAATCTCCGTCAGAGGTTGGCAAATAACAGCCCACAGCTTGGATGCCTGTTTTTGTAAATGAAGTTTTATTGGCACGCAATCACGCCCATTCATTTATATATTGTCTGTAGCTGCTTTCACACTGCACCTGGCTTGAGGATCAGGACAGTGACTGTGTGACCTGCAAACTTGAAATATTTCCCATCTGACCCTTTTGATAAAAAGTTTGCAACCGCTATGTAGCTCTTTTCTTGTAGTTAATGAAGCAACACTTGTGAGCCTGGACTCTTTGCCAGAGACGTCTCGATGTTTCCAGTTCTTACTGATAAATTTGTGCTGAATTTGACTATACTTATGTTAGTGCTCAGACCCATTTTTAATAGCGCAGTGGAATTCCCGAAGTGAACAAGTACACACTTGGTCAAGTCTCTTGTAGTAAAAAGAAATGAATGTGCTGAAAAGGAATCCCGTTTGCTGATGCGTGCATAACTGGCTTTCACAGATCATCTGCCGAAGTTCAGCACCCATCGAGATGGCCGTGAAGGAGAAGATTTCTATGTTTTGTCACGTGAACCCTGAACAGGTTGGTGCTGCTCTTTAGATTTTATTGTCTGGCAAAGTGCTTTATTTTTTTTTCTTGAGACAGAGTCTCACTCTGTCACCCAGGCTGGAGTGCAGTGGCACGATCTCAGCTCACTACAACCTCCACCTCCCGGGTTCAAGCAATTCTCTTATGTCAGCCTCTTGAGCAGCTGAGATTACAGGTGCCCGCCACCATGCCTGGCTAATTTTTTTGTATTTTTAGTAGAGACGGGGTTTCACCATGTTGGCCAGGCTAGTCTCAAATTCCTGGGCTCAAGTGATCCACCTGCCTCGGCCTCCCAAAGTGCTTGGATTACAGGCATGAGCCATTGTGCCTGGCCTACTAGGGTGGGCTTTTAACTCACAGTCAAACCTCTAGACAGAGAACCACATGAAGCCTCCTTATCATCTCTTTATCTTGTCTTTCCTTCTGGGACACTTACTACCTTCACTCACTTCTCTTTTCTACCTTAAGTCACCCCGAACACACGAACACATGGACCATTCGCACTAGCTCTTCTGACTACATCAGTGGACTCAGTTCACTTCATTGGTACAGAAATCATACTGTGATTTGGGCTTAGGTCCTCTGCTCTGCAGGACTTTCCACCTCGGTATTCTGATAATTTGCTTTTCTTTTTCCTTTCCTTCTCTTATTCCAATAAGGCTTGGGTATAAGGGATTGGAGTTGCCTGTAGTTTAAAGAGAGTGATATAAATGGCGCTCAGGAAAAGGGTGAGGTTTGGCAGAAAGCTTTTCTTCAGATTATAACTCTGGGTTCTCTGAACTCTAAAAACGATCAAATTGAATTTTGGCATCTTGGAAAGCCGTCTGATGAAGAGCCCCCTGCCTGATGCCTGCCTCAGAGTCACCGCAGAAGTCTGAAGTACTTTGAAGAACGTGATGGCAGATTGAATGGACGCTTCGCGTTTGTATGTCGTGCCGTTTTGTTTGCATCCAATCTTTTTTTTTCTCTTTTGAGGCAGAGTTTCACTATTGTCACCCAGGTTGGAGTGCAGTGGCACACTCTTGGCTCAGTGCAACCTCTTCCTCCCGGGTTCAAGCAATTCTACTGCCTCAGATTCCTGAGTAGGTGGGATTACAGATGTGCACCTCCACACCCGGTTACTTTTTGTATTTTTAGTAGAGACGGGGTTTCACCATGTTGACCCGGCTGGTCTCGAACTCCTGAACTCAGGTGATCCACCTGCCTTGGCTTCCCAAAGTGTTGGGATTACAGGCGTGAGCCACCACACCTGATCTGTCCAGTTGTTTTCTGTACACTTCTTCTTTTTTTTTTTTGAGATGGAGTTTCGCTCTTGTTGCCGGGGCTGAAGTGCAATGGTGCGATGTTGGCTCACTGCAACCTCTGCCTCCCAGGTTCAAGCGATTCTCCTGCCTCAGCCTCCTGAGTTGCTGGGATTATAGGTGCATGTCACCACGCCCGGCTAATTTTTGTATTTTTAGTAGACGTGGGGTTTCGCCATGCTGGTCAGGCTGTTCTCGAACTCCTGACTTCAGGTGATCTGCCCGTCTTGACCTCCCAAAGTTCTGGGATTAGAGTTTTCTAACTAAATAAAGCTAACCCTGTGCAAATTCTGATGCTAGCTTTGGTTGCTGGTTTTTCTTGTGTCTGTGTGTTGCGTGTGTGTGTGTGCATGTGTGTATGTGCGTGTGTGTGTGTGATATCAGTATAAATAAACTGCCAGTCTCTCCTGAATTCTGTCTCATTCTTGTGGCATATTTGAGTCGATCTGACTAAGTATGGTGATTTCTCATCATCACTTAGGTCATATGTATCCATGATGTTTCTTCCACATACCGAGTTCCTGTGCTTTTGGAGGAACAAGGCATTGTGAAACATTTTAAGGAGAGATTGCACCTGCCCATTCGTGATTCTTCAAGTAATTTGCTTTTCAAGTGGAGAAATATGGCTGAGAGGTAAGCGAAAGGAATTACTTGTATAATCTTTAATAATTCTTGAGTTTGGGAGTAGAACTAAGACCTACTTGAAAGGGTGTGTCATATTTGGCATTCTGCATGTGTGCACATTTTGGTCTGGATGTGTCTTAAGATGGAGCTCACTGTGATGGTGCTTTGCTGTATTATTTGAAGATTTCTGGAGCCTTCAATTTTGTTATACATGAACCAAAGCAAATTAAAGGAATTTGAATTCTGGAAGGATTTTTTTTTTTTTTTTAAGTTCTGGAAGGATTTTGATTTATTTACTAGTTCATTCTTTAGTTTCTGAGTATTTTAAATTTTTTCTTTGTTTTTCTATTTCGAGAGTCTCACTCTGTTGCCCAGGCTGGAGTGCAGTGGTGCCATCTCCACAGCCTCCTGGGCTCAAGTCATCCTCCCGCTTCAGCCTCCTGAGTAGCTGAGATTAGAAGCACGCACCACCACACCCGGCTAAGTCTTATATTTTTTTTTATAGGGACAGGATTTTTCCATGTTACCCAGGCTGGTCTTGAATTCCTGGGCTCAAGCGATCTGCCCACCTTGGCCTCCCAAAGTGCTGGGATTACAGGCGTGAGCCACTGTGCCCGGCCTTAAAACTGTTTAGTTTTAAATGTTGCAGGTTTTTTGTTCTGCTTTTTGTTTTGCTTGTTTTTAAGATTTGGCTAACTTTTCCTGAAGAAAGTCCTTTTGAATGGGAAGTTGTGGCTCTGCTTATGTTTGTTTCATCCTGCAGTCATTAACTATTCAGCATCGTTGTTAAAACTCTTGATAGATTCTAACTTTCAGACGACCATATTAATTCGAGCAAAGTTTCTCTAATTTGAAGGTATATGAAAATTAAGCTGGGCGCAGTGGCACGTACCTGTAGTCTCAGCTCCTCGGGAGGCTGAGGTGAGAGGATCACTTGAGCCCAGGAGTTGGAGGGCAGCCCAGGCAACATAGCGAAACACTGTCTCTTAAAAAAAAGGGAAATTAAGTCCCTGTCACTTGTTTTCTTTCTTTCTTTTGTTTTTTTTGAGACGGAATGATGCTCTGTTGCCCAGGCTGGAGTGCAGTGGCATGATCTCGGCTCACTACAACCTCTGCTTCCTGGGTTCAAGTGATTCTCCTGCCTCAGCCTCCTGAGTAGCTAGGATTACAAGCGCCCCCCACCACATCCAACTAATTTTTTTGTATTTTTAGTAGACATGGGGTTTTACCGTATTGGCCAGGCTGGTCTCGAACTTCTGACCTCAGATGATCTGCCCGCCTAAGCCTCCCAAAGTGCTGGGATTACAGGTGTGAGCCACCGTGCCCGGTCCTGCTTTCTTTTACTAAATGTAGTTGAGATGGGATTATTTGGGCAGCTTAGGTCAGAGCCAGTAGGTGCAGCTGTTACATATGTAGGTTCCGGATTGAGATCCTGGTTCCTCCTACCAGCTGTGTGAGTTTAGGTGATTACTTAACTTCTCTTGCTTATTCTCCCATCTATATATAACAAGGGGATACCAGCGCCTACCTAGTGGCAATTACGAGAAAACCCTGTAAGGACTTACCATCGAGTCAGGTGCTATAATAAATATTGGTTGCTGTTGGTGGTAACCATAATTAAAATGATTTGATGGTGACAAAATCACTGACCCTGATAGATGACTAATCAGATTGAGGTTCTCTTGCCCTTTCATTTACAATAAAAAAAAAAAAATGCTTTAGACTTTCTGGGGCAAGTGGAATCGTGAAGAAAGTACAGTTTCTGAGCTTAGATTCTCTAAAACCCCTGCTCTCTAGAGTCCTTAAAGTGCCAGTCATTTCACAAAAATTTCTTAAGTAGCTGGAGCTGATACACTTTAAGCACTAGAAGTTTTAATATTTTTACTATTTTATTGGAAATAGCTCTAAGTTATACTGTATACGGCTATGCTTTTTTTCTTTTTATTTCTTTCTCTTTTTTTTTGACACAGGGTCTTGCTTTTTGCCCAGGCTGGAGTGCAGTGGTACAATCTCAGCTCACTGCAGCCTCGACCTCCTGGGCTCAAGTGATCCTCAGTAGCTGGGACCACAGGCGTGCTCTACCATGCCCAAATGATTTTTGTATTTTTTGTAGAGATGGGATTTTGCCATCTTGCTCAAGTGATCTTCCTGCCTCTGCCTCTCAAAGTGTTGGGATTACAGGCATAAGCCATGTGCCTGGCCACTTCTGCAATTTTTTTTTTCTTTTTTTGAGACAGAGTCTTACTCTGTCACCAGGCTGGAGTGCAGTGGCACGATCCTGGCTCACTGCAACCTCCGCCTCCCAGGTTCAAGCGATTCTCCTGCCTCAGCCTCCCAAGTAGCTGGGATTACAGGCGTGCGCCACCACACCCAGCTAATTTTTGCATTTTTAGTAGAGACAGGGTTTCACCATGTTGGCCAGGTCGGCCTCCATCTCCTGACGTTGTGATCCATTGTGATCCTCCCAAAGTGCTGGGATTACAGGTGTGAGCCACTGCACCTGGCCCCACTTCTGTGCTGTTTAAAGCCAAATGTTTGGTCTTTGTATTAGTTTCCTGGGGGCTGCCATAACAATGACCACAAACTGGGTAGCTTAAAAAAACACAACAGAAATTTATTCTCTCACAGTCCTGGAGGTCAGAAGTGCAAAATCAACACATCCACAGGGTAGGTTCTTTCGGGAGGCTCTGAAGGAGAATCTCTGCCATACGCTTTCTCCTGGGTTTTGGTGGCTGCCAGCAATCAGTGGTGTTCCTTGGCTTGTGGTCGTGTCACTCCAATCGTGGCCTCCATCTTTTATTTCCTTTTTTTTTTTTTTTGAGACAGGGTCTCACTCTGTCACCCAGGCTGGAGTGCAGTGGCACAACCGGGCTCAATGTGACCTCGAACTCCTGGGCTCAAGTGATCCTCCTGCCTCAGCCTCCTAGGTAGCTGGGACTACAAGTGCACACCACCATGCTTGTCTAACTTTTGTATTTTTTATAGAGACACTTTTTCACCATGTTGCCCAGCCTGGTCTCAAACTCCTGAGCTCAAGCAATCCACCTGCCTCAGCCTCCTAAAGTGTTGGGATTAAAGGCATGAGCCAGCATGCCCAGCCTTTGGCCTGCATCTTCACATCACCTTCTCACTTGTGTCTTCTTCCCTTCCCTTCCTTTGTAAGGATGCTTGTCATTGGATGTAAGACAGGCCTTAATCCAGGGTGGTTTCATCTGAAGAGCCTCACTTATGTCTGCAAAGACCCTTTTCCCAAATGAGGTCACATTCACAGGTTTTTGGGGACAACTTTCTTTGGGGGGGCCACCGTTCAACTCACTACAGTCTTTTTAATTTTTCATTTTTGTGGGTATATAGTAGGTGTATATATTTATGGGGTACATGAGATACTTGGTACAGGCATATAATGTGTCAGAATCACATCAGGGTAAATGGGATATCCATCACCTGAAACCTTTATCCTTTCTTTGCAATACAAACAATCCAAGTATACTCTTTTATTTATTTAAGAATGCACAATAAATTGTTGACAGTCTTCCAGCAAAGGAGATACTGTCATTGTTCATGGGTCCCTTTGCGTTACGTTGGTGGTAACGTTGTTAACTGGTGTGGAGTGTGCATTCTTTAGCTTCAGTCCTCTCAGTACAGCCTGTAGAGAGGTGCAAGGTGGCAAACAGAGGCCAAAGGAACAGCCTCTATCATGGAGGTGCAGTGCTGCTCAGAGGCCAGGGGTCCCTGATTAAACAGGGGATAGCTTGCTTGGGACCCGAAGTCAAGGTGGGTACACTTCTCTACTTCCTCCTCTTCATCTCTCTTGAGAACTGCCTGTTGGGGGGGGTGGCCCTGCAAAGAGGACTCCCCCTCCCCCTCCCCCTCCTGCAGCAGCTTGAAGTAGTATCAGATGCTTGCCTCACATTTGGTGATGGCTGATGGCTGAGTGGCGTGCATGAGGGAGACACTTGGTTGCTCTTGGAAGTACAGGTCCAAGGTGGAACGAGAGCTCCCTGATAGGCGTGACTCAGTGGACTCACCTGTCCCAGCCTGCTGCCCAGTGACTCCTCCCCTGGGAAGACCAGCCATGAATGAGCGGAAAGAGGAACGTGTGATACTGACTCCGGTGCTGCTTCCTTCCGGAGCCAGAGCTGATGTTGTCCCTTCTGTATGGAGGAGGGAGAAGGGGGTGAGGGCCAACCTGCTGAACTGCAGTGCGGCTGTGCCTGCCTCTGACATCATCTCTGCCACTTGGTGTACTGCCATCCTGCTTTCTGTTACCTGCATCCTTTTTCGTTTTATTTTATTTTATTTTTTGAGACTAAGTCTTACTCTATCACCCAGGCTGGAGTGCAGTGGTGTGATCTTGGCTCACTGCAACGTCTGCTGCCTGGGTTCAAGCGATTCTCCAGCCTCTGTCTCCCGAGTAGCTGGGATGACAGGTGGGCACCACCACACCCAGCTCATAGAGATGGGGTTTTACCATGTTGGCCAGGCTGGTCGTGAACTCCTGACCTTGTGATCCACCCGCCTCAGCCTCCCAAAGTGCTGGGATTATAGGCATGAGCCATTGTGCCCGGCCACTCTTTGCAGATGTTAATATTGAAGATGGATATTTGTCATCATGGTAACATTTTTCTAAGGTGTTTGGGGAAGGGTTTGCTTCAAAGCCCTAAAACATCTTCAGCTCCAAGATGACATTCCACGTACCTAACACCAGACCAGATATTTTTCATGTTCTTTGAACAGATTTCCTGACAAAAGCAACAATAAGATTGTGTCTCTAATGGTAAAATGTGATTGAGTGTCTTCTGTAGAATGGAATGTTTCTCATAAAAATGATCTAAATGGCTAGTAATGTTTTAAATTGTTCTCTTAGCACCATTCTTCAGGCATGCCATGAATAACCAGACTCTTGTGGGCCAGCTGGGAATGTAACCATTTTAAACGTAGACACTTTGAATGCATTTTCTTACACAGTGTCATCTTACCAAGTTAATATTGGAATGTTTCCTATTGACAAGCAGAATGCATTTTCTTATACAATGTCACCTTACAAAGTTAATATTGGAATGTTTCCTATTGACAAGCAGAATGCATTTTCTTATACAATGTCACCTTATTAACTAATTTAAGAACAGCTCATGTTTATGACATTGGGATAACTTTTCAATTTTTACTTATAAGGTGTTTAACTTTTTCTCTGATGTGCTTGAATTTTTATCTGTGCCTGCTTGTGTAAGCCAACACTGGAATTTCTTTGTTTTTTGAGACAGTGTCTCACTCTGTCGCCCAGGCTGGAGGGCAGCGGTGTGATCACAGCTCACTGCAGCCTCGACCTCCTGGGCTCAAGTGATCCTCCCACCTCAGCCTTCTGAGTAGCTGGGACTATAGACATGCACCACCACACCTGGTTAATTTTTGTATTTTTTGTAGAGATGGGGTCTCACTATGTTGCCCAGCCTGGTCTCAAACTCCTGGGCTTAAGTGATTCTCTTGCCTCAGCCTCCTAAGTAGCTGGGACGATAGCTGCTCCTAAGGCTTTCAGAAGTGCCTTGGAATAAGAGCAGCAGCTGCCATTGTTCTGTTTGTGATGTTCTGTTATGTGCATATAACCTTTGAGTTTGTTTTCCTTCCCAGGTATGAAAGGCTACAGAAAACATGCTCCATAGCCCTGGTTGGCAAATACACCAAGCTCAGAGATTGCTACGCCTCTGTGTTCAAAGCCCTGGAACACTCAGCCCTGGCCATCAACCACAAGCTGAATCTGATGGTAAGTCCTGGCCTGGTCTTTTGGCTCTGTCAGTAATTCATGCCAATGGCACATGTTCCAGAGAGGCAACTTTTGTTAAAGGTTCCCTGAGATCACCTCCAGGACTTATGATTCACCAGAAGAACTCACAGGACTCAGCATATAGTTATACTCATAGCTAAGATTTATTATAGCCAGAGAATGCAAAGCAAAATCAGCCAGGGGAAAATCATGCAGGGTGAAGTCTGGGGGTAACCAGGCGCAGGCTTCTAGGAGCCCTCCCCTGGTGGAGTCCAGTGAGTTGTGATAATGCATGCAAACTGCCATCTACTAAGGAAGCTTATTGAAGACTTGGAGCCCAGGGTTTTTATTGGGGGCTGGCACGTAGGCACCCTCTGCTTAGCATGTCCCAAAATGGCAGCCTCCCAGAAGGAAAGCATGCTTAGCAGAAACCATGTTGTCTGTGCAGACACTTTCAGCACTGTGAGCCTCTTCTATCAGTTCTTGGAATGATGGGAACCCTCCCAAAGTCAGAGTTTCCAGAAGCTAGCCAAGGCCCGATCTCGTAGCAGGCCTTTCCCAGGGCAGCAGCCAGGCTTGCAGTGTAAACTCTTCTTTTTTGAGAGGGAGTCTTTCTCTGCCGCCCAGGCTAGAGTGCAATGGCACCATCTTGGCCCACTGCAACCTCTGTCTTCACCGTTCAAGCAACTCTTGTGCCTCAGCCTCCCGAGTATCTGGGATTACAGGCTCCCATCACCATGCCCAGCTAATTTTTGTATTTTTCATAGAGACGGGGTTTCACCATGTTGGCCAGGCTGGTCTTGAACTCCTGACTTCAGGTGATCTGCTACACTCAGCCTCTCAAATTTCTGGGATTACTGGCATGAGCCACTGCACCTGGCCTGTGGAAACTGTTTTCTACATGTAGGTTTAAGGCACATTTCTGAAATTAGGCTTTGCATATCCAAATGAATAAGCATACTCGTCATGCTCCTTTAAATACATTGTAATTGCCTAACAAGAAAATAATAGAACATTTTTTTCCCTTTAGCATTGGAACAGAATCTAGATTTTTAAAATACTATATTTCCCTTTTAACTTGGAAGAATGATGTCTAGCAAACAGTGATTATTTGTTTTGAAAACTCAGTATTGTGGGATAACAGACGTGTAGTTATCTTATATAGCTTGAGTATATTCTTCCACATAAGAATGGAAGTGGTACATGTTTGGAGTAAAACATTTAAACAAAGCATAAGCCAGACGAAGTAGCTCACGCCTGTAATCCCAGCCCTTTGGGAGGCTGAGGCAGGTGGATTGCTTGAGCCCAGGAGTTGAAGACCAGCCTGGGCAATAATGGGAGACCTCATCTCTACAAAAAATTAAAAAAGTTAGCCAGGCATGGTGGCATGCACCTGTAGTCTCAGCTAATTGGGAGGCTGAGGCAGGAAGATCACTTGAGCCAGGAGTTCGATACTGCAGTGAGCTATAATTGCACCACTGCACTCCAGCCTGGATGAGAGATTGAGATCCTGTCTCCGAAAACCAAAACAAAACAAAATAAACAAAGCATAAATGTCAAATGCAGAAAGCAGATTTCTGTTCCCTGAAATCCCACTTGTTACCAGTTGGATACGTATATTTATATATCTATTTCACGTTTATATTTAATGCTATTCAATATGGGTATATCATGGTTTAAACAAGCCTCATCATCTTGACTTAAATGGCAAAAACTTTGTATAATGAGTAAAAAGATCCATTTATATGTTAAAGAAATTTAACAACTTCTACTTTGACACCAGCTTAGGACCTAGCTGCCTTTTCTCACTTCTCTTTTTAGCCTCCTCCTTTCCTAATTACTTTTTAAAATTTGTATTGTATTTTATTATTGTTTTTAATTTTTATAGCGACGGGGTCTGGCTCTGTTGCCCAGGCTGGTCTCGAACTCCTCAAGCAATTCCTCCCGCCTTAGCCTCCTAAAGTGCTAGGATTGCAGGCATGAGCCACCATTCCTGGCCCCTAATCTCTTTTTATTTTTGGCTTTCTGAGGAATAGTTCACTTCCCCTTCCTTCCACTCCTCCAAGTCACCCGCCGCGTTATATAAAAAAAGAAAACGACGATGGAAAAATTGCCATGACATATACCTTTTATAAAGGCTTTAAAAATTTGTACCTTAAGGTTTATTTGAATAGTTTTTTTTTTTTTTTGGAGACAGGGTCTCGCTCTGTCTCCCAGGGCGGAGTGTAGTGGCTCAGTCTTGGCTCACTGCAACCTCCACCTCCTGGGTTCAAGCAGTTCTCCTGCCTCAGCCTGCTCAGTAGCTGGGATTACAACTGCCCGCCACCACACCTAATTTTCGTATTTTTAGTAGAGACAGGATTTTGCCATGTTGGCCAGGCTGGTCTTGAACTCCTGGCCTTAAGTGATCCGCCTGCCTTAGCCTCCCAAAGTGCTGGGATTATGGACGTGAGCCACCACGCTTGGCCAGGATAGTAATTTTTACAGAAGAAATACTAAACTGATATAGATAGAGAGGGACTGTTATATATATTGGAATTTGTACACGTGGTGATTCATTGACATTAGCTTCTCCTAAGTACTGCTAGAATCATGGCCTTGTCGTCTTCCAAGTTTGGGCTGCGTCTGTCTAACTCTCCTGGTTTGCTACAGTGGCTTCCTGGCTGGTTTCCAGCTACCAGTCTTTCCTGCCTTTGTCACACATCTCTCTCTGTTCCTGTCATCCCTTTACTTAAGAACTTCCAGTGGTGTCTCAGTCTGTTCAGGCTGCTGTAACAAAGTACCATAGATCAGGTGGCTTACCAACAACTGCCATTTCTCTCTCACAGTTCTGGAGGCTGGAAGTCCAAGATTGGGGTGCCAGCGTGTGGCCAGGTTCTTGTGAGGGCCCTCTTCTGGGTGCAGAGGACCAATCTCTGGTTATATCCCCATGTGGTAGAAGGGGTGAGGGAGGTCTTTGGGGCTTCTTTTATAGGGGCACTAATCTTATTCTTATGTGCTCTGCCCTCTTAACCTAAATCATCTCCCAAAGACCCCAGCTCATAATACCATTCCTTTGGGAGTTGGGATTTCAACATAGGAATTTTGCAGGAACACAGACATTCAACCCATTGCAAGTGGCTTCAAGTTTAAGCTCTGTGTCATGGCTTCTCAGCCTTGTCCCTTGCCTTCCTTCAACTAATCAGGTCTGTCCTCTTGCTGGGTCGGGCTTTTTTCGAGGGTCTCACAGTCACCACTTTCTCTCTTTTTTCCTCTGAGGTTTTATATAAGCGGTTCCTTTGCTGGAGGGCCCTTTCTATTTTTATTAAATAAAAATAAATAAATTTAGTTTTCATTTTTTGAGACTGAGTCTCCCTCTGTTGCCCAGGCTTGAGTGCAGTGGCAAGGTCTTGGCTCACTGCAACCTCTGCCTCCTGGGTTCATACGATTCTCCTGCCTCAGCCTCCTGAGATTATAGGTGTGCGCCACCACGCCTAGCTAATTTTGTAGTTTTAGTAGAGATGGGGTTTCGCCAAGTTGGTCAGGCTGGTCTCAAACTCCTAACCTCAGGTGATCCACCTGCCCGGGCCTCCCAAACCGCTGGGATTACAGGTGTGAGCCACTGCGCCTGGCCTGCTGGAGATTTCATATGCTTTTCCCCTCCTCTCTTTGTCTCCTGCATGCCCTCCCTGCTGCTTCTAATCACACACGTGCTCATCCTGCTTTTGCTCTCCTCTGGGCTGGCTTCTTGAACGTTACCTCCCCAGAGCTCTTCCTTGATGTCGATCCTTCCTGTCTTTCCTCCAGTGTCCGGTTTAGTGACCTCCTAGTTGCTCGTTTTTTTTTTTTTTTTTTTGAGACAGGGTCTTACTCTGTCACCCAGGCTGGACTGCAGTGTCATGATCGGGGATCATTGCAGCCTGGACCTCCCAGGCTCAAAGGATCCTCCCGCTGGGGCTACAGCCATGTGCCACCTCACACAGTCGACCCCTAGTTACTTCTGCATTGTTCTCTTCTTTGTCTGTCGTAGCCATTATCACAGTACAGTGTGGATGCCTGTTTATCTGGTTTTGTAATCTTTCTGCAAGATTATAAGAGCCACAAAACAGAGACTGTGTTTTTCTATCCCCAGTGCCCAGTACAATGTTTGCACAATAAGTGATTATTGAATAATGTGTCATAGTATTAGATGGCTCTAGTATTTTTGAGTGTTTATTTTTCTTAAAAATTCCTTTAATCTGTTGGATGTTTTTTAGTACATAGACTCCATTGATCTGGAGACGGTCACTGAAGCCGAGGACCCTGTGAGATACCATGAAGCTTGGCAGAAGCTATGCGAAGCCGAGTGAGTACCACGGCCCATGCACACCAGTTAGGACAGTCCCATTGTACTTTTTTTGTAATGATTCAGTTTACCCTAATTGCTAATTTTCATACATTTTGAAAGGTAGTTTCGAGTACTTGTGGTCTTCGCAGGTGGTTGTGCCATGTTCATACTGCATTGATTTTAAATGTGTGTTAATGCTGGTGGCATGTGCATAGAAATGGTTTCATTTGGGGAGGATGGGGATACTGTACTAGAGGGAAAGTGTGTTGATTCTCCTGAAAGATGCAGAGATGAATGTCACATATACCAAGTTAAAGTACAAGAATGACAGCCTTTCTCTCTCTTTTTTTGAAAAGTGAAATTAAGTTTATTAGGAAAGTAAAGGAATGAAAGAATGGCTACTCCATAGGCAGAGCAGCCCTGAGGGCCACTGGTTGCCCACTTTTATGGTTATTTCTTGGTTATATGCTAAACAAGGGATGGATTATACATGCATCCGCCTTTTTAGACCATATAGGGTAACTTCCTAATGTTGCCATGGCATTTGTAAACTGTCATGGGGCTGGTGGCAGTGTAGCAGTGAGGACAACCAGAGGTCACTCTCATTGCCATCTTCTTTTTGGTGGGTTTTAGCTGTCTTCTTTACTGCAACCTGTTTTATCAGCAAAGTCTTTATGACCTGTATCTTCTACTGACCTCCTATTTCATCCTGTGACTTAGAATGCCTAACCATCTGGGAATGCAGCCCAGTAGGTCTCAGCCTTATTCTACTCAGCCCCTATTTAAGATGGAGTTGCTCTGGTTCAACATTTCCCCTCTCCCTTTTATAAGAGAACCCTTAATACTAAGGATTGCACAGGGACGAAGATCCATCTTCCGTAACTTCTTTGTGTTGAATAGGGGTAATGACATTCCTGCCTAATTATTAGAGTTTCTTGTATTGGAGTAGAGTCAGAAAGTGTTAGGTGGTGAGGGCCATTCTCAACTCTGAGTTCTGACAAAAGGTGATATCTGGAAGGTTGATAAATGTTTAATTTAAGAAAACATTCAATAAACTTATTCTGCATTCCTATTCAAAGAGTACAACAGCAATATATTCCACAACAGTAAAGCAGAAAATTATCCCAAGTAAACTAAATTAGAAGACTTTCCATGAACTGGGCAACTGTTGGAACCAAGCTGATATGTGGTTGCTAGCTGATTCCAATACATACCCAGAATTAGAATATTGATCCAAATTTTTACATTACCCATCCCTCTTGTTTTTTTCTGAGCTACAGTCAGAGATCACTGATTGTTTCACAGGAATAAGCAAGGTCAGTCTAAATTTCAGAAAAAAACTTCAAAAACAACCAATGAGATTAGAATCTATAATAATAACAAGTATACCATAGTTCTTGAAACATAACTTTTTCTCTCTCCAGTTTCCTATTTTTGCTAAAGACAAATCATAATAAGAACGATTTGCTTTATGATACTTGGCCTGATTATTTGAATAAAGTGCAGCAAGGATAATTATTTTTCACATAGGCTTTTAAAATTGGCTTTGATGGAACTTTATTCTGTAAGGAATCTCAGATAAGACCATTTTTAAAGCTGAGCCCTGCCATACGTTTGTACCCTCAAATATCTATGAACTGGGTAAATTCCTCTCTTTTTGAGGTGACAAGATAACTTGAGGCTCCTGGACCTGTCAGAAAGTGACATTCTTTAGTTACCACGGGTCAGAAACCCTGTACAGGGACTGTGTAGACAAGATATGAGGCCAGTTTTCCCAAGGGGCTTGCTCGTATTGGCTTTACAATTTAAGTTTGATTCTTTAAAGGAAAACACACCATTCCAGTAAAAGCCTTGGTAATATAACCAGTGTCTCTCTCCAATTGTGTCCTGTTGCAAAAGAAAATAGATTCTTATTGCACTTATGCAAATAACTATATTGCCATAAGTCAAGAGTACTCAAATAGTTTCCAAATTCTGGACAAATGAGGTAGACAGAAATATTTTCCAAATTTTGTTCATAGGAGTATACTGTACTCAATTGTTACAAGCTGTATATAGCTCAAAAGAAGCGCTTTTTTGACTCTGAAAAATAAAACAAAAAGGATCAGCAATGTTTTAAGCAAAGTCAAAAGATTAATTTTCTATTAGTTCATTCCATGTAGCTAACTCCTGTTCTGCTTGATAGTCATATACATTTCAGCTCTCCATGAGAGTCCTGACAGATTTTCCTCCAATCTGCTGCCACAATCTCTAAAGTTATCAGAAACCTGCGTTTAAGAACACCTGTTAGAGCTCTATAGTTGATTGTTAACTACCTTCTAAAGAGAACCAAAACAATACGATTGTCTGTGGATGACAAAATGTTTTAGGGCAGCCACTATTAAAGCCACAGTTGACTAGAAATTTGTTCCATCTGTGGCTTACAACAATTTTACATACCAATGATAATTATTAATAACATACACTAAGTCATATTAGAATTATAGAAGTTTCTCATAATTTTGGAACACATACCAATAACACATTTATACAAATACAACCCAAAGAAAGCCAAACACCATTTCATATTTAACAGTGCTTTTTGTATGATTTTTATACCGAATAAGCCAAACTTCCCCATTGCATTAGTGCATTAAATTGATGTCAAACCCAATTTTTAAATAAAATCTTATAGATAAATCTATCCAATTTTACTCAGTTTGACCATAAGGTAAGATTTTTACAAGCCTTCTATCCTTTACAAGTTTGTTTATTTATTTATTTATTTTTTGAGACAGTCTCTTGCTCTGTTGCCCAGGCTGGAGTCCAGTGTCACGATCTTGGCTCACTGCAACTTCCACCTCCCAGGTTCAAGTGATTCTCATTCTTCAGCCTCCTGAGTAGCTGGGATTACAGGCGTGTGCTGCCATACCTGGCTGCTTTTTGTATTTTTAGTAGACACGTGGTTCATCATGTTGGCCAGGCTGATCTCAAACTCCTGACCTCAAGTGATCCACCCACCTCAGCCTCTCAAAGTGCTGAGATTACAGGTATGAACCATCACGCCTGGCCCCTTTGCAAATTTTTGTGAAAGAGAAGATCAGTGTTCTAAGAGAAACCTGTTGTGCTTTTATTTCAATGTTCAATTTACAGAAAACCTGAATACGCCTTTAACCTTAGCCAATGTACACATGCATACTTTCTTTTATAAGATTAATCCTTCGCAAACCTACAACTTGCTCAGACTTTCAGCTTTATCCTGTCTACCTTAAAACAGTCCTTTAGCCTGGCATGGTGGCTCACACCTGTAATCCCAGCACTTTGGGAGGCTGAGGCAGGTGGATCACCAGAGTTCAGGAGTTCGAGACCAGCCTGACGAACATGGTGAAACTCCATCTCTATTAAAAATACAAAATTAGCTGGGTGTGGTGGTGCATGCTTGTAATCCCAGCTACTTCGGAGGCTGAGGCAGGAGAATCGCTTGAACCTGGGAGGAGGAGGTTGCAATGAGCCGAGATCCCGCCATTGCACTCCAGCATGGGCAACGATAGTGAAACTGTCTGAAAGCAAAAACAAAAAACCAAAAAAACAATCCTTTAATCTTTTAATCTATGCAAAAAAATTCACATTTCCATGCCTTCTTATAATCTTTTACTAAAAACACATTTTACTTTCCTTATACAAATTGTATGTAAACTGTTTCTTCAGTAGTCTCAATTACAGGTTACACTCTTAACTCTTAGCAACTTTTACTTTTGGTGAAAAACCTGGTTAGTAAGCGATTTTAATTTTGTATTAGGTATGGAGCCTAGAACACTAGATAAGGTCTGACTTTTTCCAGCATAGCTAGAGGTCATGGCTTTCAACATGTCCCCAGGCCTTATCTCGAATCTGATGTTCCAAAGTAGGTAAATTGAACAATTTTCAAAAGTCAAAGAGGCAGTTTATGATGTTAAAGTATCGAAGAAACCTAATATCTGACCTGCATAATTTAGTCCAAATGTCTATTTTCCCAATAATCTTTAAAGCTGTTTTTATTACCCCAAAATTACTAAAGTTATGTGAACTAAAAGGCATTACAATTTTACTTTTCCGACAAAATATTTAATTTAAGCACTTTCTGTTTTTAAACCAATTAAAGCTTTTTTTTTTTTTTACATCACACACACAACACATATAAATGCACAGACAGACAGAAAAAGATCCAGTAGTTGTGAGCACCCAAATATCAATCAGATAGGCTCATCCCCTAAGCTAGGAATTGAACCCTGAGTCCAGGCCGCCATTGTGATGGCAAAGACCAAGAGAAAGTACTGCCACGTGGTTACAAGGTCAAGCTCCCAAGGACATAAAGCAAGATGAGAGGGAACCCTTATCCAGCTTTTCTTCAAGGACCTGCAGCAAAGTTTGTTATTGCCCAGTTTGCTGGGGTGGCTTGAACAGCCTACAGGGGTCCTAGGCCCACATTCTATCCTAAGGTACCCCTCATTATGACAGCACAATACAGAAAGACACATAAAGCATACCAGATTCACTATAACTTAAGAGTAGCCTCACAAATCCTTTTTCCGTTAATCAAAACTTTACAGAGGAGATAAACAGTGATTTTTTTTACCGTTTGTTCAACCGATTTGCACAGAGAGAGAGAGGCCAAAAGTCTTGACTGGTAAGAAATTCTTACTATTTTGTCAGTATGCTGGGCTTCTGGGTTCCCTTTCCTTGAGCAGCCCTAGGTACCCAGCTGGCTGCACGACAGCCCTGGGGGCCAAGCCGCAACACAAAGGAAAATTATCTTTTTCTGTTCTGGCCAGAGCAAAATATGTGTGATAAAACATAGACATGAGCCACTCTGCCTAGCACCCAATATCACACTGGCAAGGCTCTAACTTGCCGCTGGTTGGGCGCTATCATTATTAATCCAACCTCCAACCAGGAGTTTCAATTTGTCTGTGGGCAAGACGATCACCCTGAGTAATAGAAAAGATAAGAAAGGGAAAGGAGAGAGAGGGAGAAAAGCATTGCCTGAGGCACGGTGGGGAAGTCAAAGAGCTTAGGGAAGCCAGAGAAAGAGTCACCCAATGCAGCGACACTGAAACGTTCAGGTGGCCACTTGTTGGGCGTGAAGGGATCTTTTCCAGCAGTCTCATCAAGCTCTCAAGTTACCCCTTTTGGGGAGGAAAAAGCTCCCCATGTCCCATGATCCTGTGCATGCCTAGTTCTGTCACCATAGCTATCAGCAAAGAATGCAAGGCAGATTAATCCAAAGAGAATAGCAGTTAACATCCCATAGTGCCAAACCCATTCTTAGCAGGGAGGGAGTTTACTGAGAGAGGCCTCTATAAATCTTAGGAAAGACTCTAAACTTCCTCAGTTGTACCTCGAACTCAAGGTCAGTCAAGCATCTTTGCCTTTTATTGAGAGGAGCCTTTAACCCTCTCTGTCTTAGGAGAGACTCTTAACTTCCCTAAGTTGAGCCTCTAACTCAATCCCATCCTCCACCCAGATATATGTACCCCACTTACTCAAAGTCAGCCAACTGGTGCACGCAGATGCTTTTCCTTTGGGTCTGGGGTCTCTTCAGTGTTGTCGCTTCCATGTTTTGCTAGAAAGATGTTACCAGACTCCACCACGTACCGGGAGTTAGCCTTTGGGTCAGAGATTTCCTCAGTGTTGTCCATTTTGTGGACGCTAGAAAGATGTTACCAGAAAGGGATCCCAGTCCAGACCCCAAGAGAGAGTTCTTGGATCTCGCTCAAGAAAGAGTTCAGAGTGGGTCCATAGAGTAAAGTGAAAGCAAGTTTATTAGGAAAGTAAAGAAATAAAGAATAGCTACTCCATAGACAGAGCAGCCCTTTCTTGATTATATTTTCTTTTCCACACGTCTTAGATTTTAGGTTTTATTTTTAATTGACAGAACTCTTGGGGGCAGCATTGCATCATGAGTTAGAATGATCTTCCTGGGTTTTCTGTTGAACTGTTTCTGTTGTGTTTGCCCAGGTCTCTAAAGTCTTCTAGCCAAGAAATTTTCATTTGCCACTACTTAATTAGTATTTGAAATCTTAGGCTGATTTTTCCTATTTAACTCATTCTCATGACGTAAGAGATCTTAACATTTTTATAAGAGTGCTTTGAAACAACCTTAACCTATTTTCAGTTTTTTATTCCCTAGTGGCATTCTTAATTGAATTGAGTTTCCCAATTAGTATGCTCTGATGCCACAAAGACTTTTATCATAAAATATATATTAAGGTCAGTTGTGCCAAATTGTTACAACTTCTTCATAACATTGGGAAGATTTCAGAAAAAAAGTTCAGGGTGTGAAGTCATATAATTGGTTCTGAAAATAGAGCTTGAGCATACTCACTAGTGATTAGACCAGGCATTGCATGAATGGCTGAAAACACTATTTTTAAAAATAAAAATAATGAATAGTCAAGTTTACTCTCATTTTGTGTTGATTTCAGTGGTATTCTTGTGCCTGGAGGCTTCGGAGTCAGAGGAACAGTGGGAAAACTCCAGGCGATTTCTTGGGCAAGGACAAAGAAGATTCCTTTTCTGGGTAAGACTCATGTTTATTGACTCTAATTACGAGTTTATTAGATTTTTGACACCTAGGAGGGGTAACACCAAAAGGTTTGTTATCGTAAAAATGTGAACTCCGATTTGAAAGTTCAGGTGTCAAATAGTCTGCTATAAATTCAGCAAACTATATTCTAAATTTGGCCCACAGCCTGTTTTTACAAATAAAGCTTTATTGGAACACATCCACACCAGTTTGTTTGCATATTGTCTGTGGCTGCTTTTGTGGTCCAGTGTCAGAGTTTCAGACCCTGTGGCCTGCAGAGGCCAGAATCTTTACTATCCAACCCTTTACAGAAAACGTTTCTCACCCTAGGAGGACTTGCTGCGATTCTGGCTGGGTAGCAGAAGCTGGGAGAAGGCTCCATATGTAACTGTGTTTACCTTCTCCAATTCTCTCCTCAGTCTCCAGAGTAGCTGGGACTACCAGCACATACCACTGTGCCTGGCTAATTTGTGTGTGTGTGTGTGTGTGTGTGTGTGTGCGTGTTTTTTTTTTTTTTTTTTTTTTTTTCAGGAATGGGGGTGTTGCTATGTTACCCAGGCTGGTCTCGAACTCCTGGGCGCAAGCAGACCACCCGATTCGAACTCCCAAAGTGCTAGGATTACAGGCTTGAGCCACTGTGCCCGGCCGTGTTGAGCCTTTTTAATGCTTTTGTTCAAATTGTAAAGTGTGGCTTCTGTGCCAGGGAAACCAGAGGAAATGAGACCTTGATGTGGGAGAGGCAGCCCTGTAGCTGGGGATTCAGGCAGGACGGGGAGTGCAGAGAGGCTGTTTCTCACTGTGCAGTGGACAGCTGGGTGGGTTTATGAGCCAAGTGGATAGGCTTTTACTGCCAGCAGACCATTTATTTCCCCCATTACCTGCTCTTTGATTAGCTTCTTAGACTCTCTCCTCTTAGGATTCATTTTCAAAATAGAAGCCTGGAGTAGTTACCAGATACCTTGTTTTGTTTTACTGGTCTAAGCTCATCAGGGCCATTGTTTTCTTTTGAAGTTTTTGTCTAAATGTGGCTAATGTTCCTCAGATGATTTTAATGGTATGGAATGGTCTGCAGGTCTTTAGCTTTCCCTCTAGCATAGCATCTCTTTATGTCCCAGCCATATGGAACTTTCGAAATCCCCCTCACCGCCACCCCGCCCCCCAGCACTCAGCTGTTTCCTGCTTATTGACTTTTGTTCTGGCGTCCCTGATACATGAATTGCTCCCTTCTTTGTTTCCTCTGGGTCCCTCTTATGTATCTACCAGAGGAGCATCTGGGATGCTCTCTGGCATTTGTGTAGTGGAGAGAATTGGTGGACTGCAGTGAAGGCGGATGTGGGTCTGTGGCAACAGGCTTGGGAGACACACGTCTTCCTTCCTTCATCACCAAGCACTCTGTTTAGTCCCATCATGTGTCTCTTTCCCTGCTGCCCACCATGCTCAGGGCCACTGTGGAGTCTCCAACCCCTCCACTGCTACTTTTCCTTATAGTGAAGGTTATGGGGTTGTCCTGCAGGTTAGTAGCCTGACCTCCTGTAGGCGCTCACCCTCTGGCCAATCCTGTGTTTATGGTTGTGAAGTCACCATGAGAAGGAGTGGGAGATCTTAGCCCAGGAAACTCCCTCTGAGTCAGGGTGAAGTAATCAGGCGCTGCAGTCCACTGAGATGCCTCGACTCAGGGACAAATCTAGAAGGTGGCAGATTTAGAAGGTGGCAGATTTGTCCCATGGACCCCTCCCTCCCTTCCTTCCTTCCTTCCCTCCCTCCCTCCCTCTCTCCCTCCATCCGAGTCTTGCTCTTGTCTCCCAGGCCGGAGTGCAATAGTGCGATATCGGCTCACTGCAACCTCTGCCTCCTGGGCTCAAGTGATTCTCTTGCCTCAGCCTCCCAAGTAGCTGGGATTACAGGCACACACCACCACACCTGACTAATTTTTATATTTTTAGTAGAGAAATGGTTTCACCGTGTTGGCCAGGCCGGTCTCGAACTCCTGACCTCAAGTAATCTGCCCACCTTGGCCTCTCAAAGTGCTGAGATTTACAGGCGTGAGCCACTGCACCCGGTTGACCCTGCCCTTTTCTGACCTCATGTTCCTTCTTTGTCAATTCTGGGCCTTAGGTGGCTTCTTGATAGTGTAAGCCCCTGCCCTGCTCTCTGTCGGGGATTGTTCTGAGGGGACAGCAGGGAGCAAAACAGGCAGTCTTGCTCTCTGGGAGTCTGCATTCTAGATGGGGGAGACAGGCGTGAACAAATGAATAGAAAATGTGAATAAATACAAAGTGTGTTCATTTGCTTTGCATATGTGCTTTTTAAAATAGGAGTTTGTCTCGGGATGCAACTAGCAGTGATTGAGTTTGCAAGAAACTGCCTTAACTTGAAAGGTAAGTTTGAGATTTGTTAATGACCATTTATTAAAAAAAAATTCTCTCTTCAAGTATTTTTCAGCACTATTGGTGAATTACTGAACTCTTTTCTTAATCTTCAGATGCTGATTCCACTGAATTTAGGCCAGATGCCCCAGTTCCTCTGGTAAGTGACTTGTTTTTTTCTGGGTCCAGTCATTGTCATTTGGGTCCTGACTCTTGCCTAAATTCATAAGGGGCTATTGGCTGGGCATGGTGGCTCATGCCTGTAATCCCAGCACTTTGGGAGGCCAAGGCGGGCAGATCACTTGAGGTCAGGAGATCGAGACTAGCCTGGCCAACATGGTGAAACCTCGTCTCTACTAAAAATACACAAATTAGCTGGGCGTGGTGGTGGGTGCCTGTAATCTCAGCTACTTGGAAGGCTAAGGCAGGAAGATTGCTTGAACCTGGGAGGTGGAGGTTGTAGTGAGCTGAGATTGTGCCACTGCGCTCCAGCCTGGGCAACAGAGTGAGACTCCCTCTTAAAAAAAAAAGTGTATATGAGGGGCAATTATTATTTTTTCTTTACAACACCAGAACATTTTAAATTATATTATTCTTAACATTAAATTCCTTTGTTCTTGATAGTCCATCTTCTCAACTGTGCCTTAAAGACAGTCACAGTCCTGGACTGATTTCTCTGTCGTAGCGTTCAAGCTTAATGTTTAGGAAAGGATTAAATCAGCTGTGACAACAATTTATAACATCTACTATAAATAAATGAGCTGTCCTGTCTCCAGACTCATCGCCAGTCTGCCTATTTTCCACACTGGTGGTCATCTGTCTTTCTAAAACAAAAGTGACAGTGATTCTGCTGCCAGTCCTCATCTTCCTTCAGTTTCTTTCCCTTAAAATATTCAGTCCAGGATTCTGGGCTGGGTCCCAAAGCCATTGCGTTCTGTCACCTGCTGCTTTGCTGATTCATCCCAAGGTGTCCCGATTCCTCTCAGGCTTTGAGTTTTTTCTTTTTTGTGTTTTTTTGAGGCAAAGTCTCTGTCACCCAGGCTGGAGTGCAGTGGCACGATCACGGCTCACTGTAGCCTAGACCTCTTGGGCTCAAACAATCTTCCCACTTCATTTGAAAAAATTTTTTCTTAGAGACAAGGTCTCACTATGTTGCCCAGGCTGCATGCCTTGAGTTTTATGTTCGGACAGTCTGAACTAGTTTTTCAGATGCAGCCTGAGGTTCCCTATAGCTGAGATGTCCCTCTGCCTAAAATCTCTCTCCTCCTGGAATCTCAATAAAACCAATGAAGAGTTTAATTAACAACAACAATGACTCAGTTACCAACAATTTCCTGTTCATCTGGGGAAGCCTTTCCTGATCTCTTTGCTTTCCCTGCCTCTGCCTTCTGCCCCGTGCTACTGTGCTCACCACTAACAGAGTGTGCTCTGCAAGGTGATGGTTGGCCTTCAGTCAGCCTGTTTGCCAACCACCTGTGCACACCCAGTCGTGTCCCTGCTGCTGGGCACCTACTTCTAATGGAGCTCGCACCTCAGAATCACGATTGGTTTTTTAAATACCTCTATTGAGATATAATTCATAGACCACAAAATTTAGCCATTTAAACTGTATAATCCAGCCAGATTCAGTGGCTCATGCTTGTAATCCCAACAATTTGGGAGGCCGAGGCAAGTGGATCACTTGAGATCAGGAGTTCGAGACTAGCGTGGCCAACAAGGTGAAACCCCGTCTCTACTAAAAATACAAAGAATTACCTGAGTGTGATGGTACATGCCTGTAATCCCGGCTACTCGGGAGGCTGAGACAGGAGAATTGCTTGAACCTGGGAGTGAGCCAATATTGTGCCATTGCACTCCAGCCCTGGGTGACCCAGTAAGACTTTGTCTCAAGCAAACAAACAAACAGAAAACTGTATAATCCAGTGGTTTTTAGCATATTCACAGTTCTGTGCCACTCTCATTACAATCAATTTCGGGCCATTTTCATTACTCCAAAAAGAAACCCCACATGCCTTAGCTGACACGTCTATGCCTCCTATCCCCGCCAGCCCCAGGAAACCATTAGCCTAGTTTCTGTCTTTATAGATTTGCCTGTTTGAATCATTTCATATAAATGGAATCATCCAATATGTAGCCTTTTGTGGCTGGTTGCTTCTACTTAAGATAATGTTTTCAAGGTCTGTCTATGTTGTAACGTGTATCAGTACTTTGTTTCTTTTTATTGCCGATTAATATTTTATTATATGGACATGCAACATTTTATTGATCCATTGATGGACATTTGCATTGTTTCTACTTTTTGGCATTGTAAGTAATGCTGCCGTGAACATTCACATGTAAATTTTTGTGTGGACGTATGTTTTCATTTCACCAGGAGTGGAATTGCTGAGTCATGTGGTAGTTCTCTGTTTAACCCTTTGAGGAAGTCCCTGTTTTCCAAAGTGGCTGCAACATTTTAATTTCCTGCCAGCAATGTATGAGGGTCCTAATTTCTCCATATTCTTGAGAACATTTGTTATTTCTGTCTTTCTGATGATAGCCATCCTAGTGGATGTGAAGTGGTGTCTCACTGTGGCTTTGATTTGCAGTTGCCTGACGGCTGAGGATGTTGAGCATCTTTTCATGTGTTTATTGGCCACTTATATGTCTTTTCTGGAGAAATGTCCATTCACATCCTTTGTCTGTTTTAAAATTTGGGTATTTGTATTTTTATTATTGAGTTGTAAGAGTTCTTTATATGTTCTAGATATAAGTTCCTTATCAAATATATAATCTGTGCTATCGACATTTGGGGACAGATCATTCTTTGTTGTGTGTGGGAGCTTCTGCCCACTCGATGCCAATATCACCGCCTCACCCCTGCCCAATTGTGACACTAAAAGTACCTCTAGATATTGTTAAATATCTCTTGGGGGCAGGGGCAGAATCACCCTGGTTGAAAACCACTGATTTAGAGAAATCTAATTCTATTTCTGTCCACTGTAGCCTGTTCACTCATTTCCCTTATGGTAACCATTCATTCTTTTTCTCTTGGTTTATCTTTTTTTTTTTTCCCTCGGTTTATCTTTCCATTTAGATGTAAGTAAAGCTGTATGTGTTTGTAATCCACTCCCTTTCTTAGGGAAATGGTAGCGTACTCTGCACAGTTTTTTCCTGCATTGCACTTTTCACTTAACACTGTATGCTGGAGATCACCCCACAGAAGCACGTAGATGTATTCTTCACTTTTTTATAGCTTGTAATTCAAACCATAATGAACCATAACTTGCCAGCCAGATGGTACTTTTAAGTCTTATGTTCAGAAGGCCTAATAGCAGTGAAGGGTTCCTTATGAGTCTTTGATATAAACATATTTCCTGACTAATAGCTGAAATGGCTATGCCAGGAAAACTATGGGTTTTCTTTTCTAAGATATACTTTGGGATAGGAAGTGATTTTACCAGTAGGTGCCACTGTTATATAGTGTTGGCAAGGTTAATTCTTTGATGACTATTCTTTACCGGGAGTGTGTGGACGTGCATTAATATAATTTTATACACAGGGTAAAAAAGTTAAACCCTGCAGACAAGGTACAGAATGGCCTCTCCTTTGTCCCCTCCTCACTTCAGTTCCCTTCCCCAGTGGCAACTACCTTGATCCATTTCTTTCTTTCTATTTTTTTAAGAGATGGGCCATCTCACTATGTTGCCCAGGCTGGATATTCTCAGGTATGATCATAGCATACTATAGCCTTGAACTCCTGAGCTCAAGTTATTTTCCCACCTCAACTTCCCAAGTAGCTGGGACTACAGAGGCTTAGCGGATGCATCTCTTTAGTTATTTCAGAGATTTGTGTGTGTGTGTGTGTGTGTGTGTGTGTGTGTGTGTGTATACCCACTTAACCACACACATATGAATATGTATTCCCTTTACAAAAAAATCTTGACTGGATGCAGTGTCTCATGGCTGTAATCCCTGCACTTTGGGAGGCTGAGGCGGGAGGACTGCTTGAGTCTAGGAGTTCGAGAGCAGCGTGGGCAACATAATGAGACCTTGCCTCTACAAAAAATAAGTAAAGTCAGCTGGGCATGGTGGCATGCACCTATAGTCCTAGCTACTTGGGAGACTGAGGTGAAAGGATCGAGAGTCCGGGAGGTTGAGCTGCAGTGAGCTGTGATTGTGCTACTGCACTCCAGCCTGGGCAACAGACAGCATGAGACCCTGTCTCAAAACAAAACCAAACAACTTTGTAGCGTGCTCGAGACACTGTTCCTACCTTGCTTTATATGCTGATGACTCCACATCAATGTGCAGGGTTATCTTCCACGTGCTTGCCCTGCTGTATGCTATATGGCTGCATCCTTATTTATTTAACCAGTCTCATATTTAGTTTGTGCCCATTATTTTGCTGCCTTAAATCATGCTGCAAATTAGTATCCATGTACATATGTCCTTGCACCCACTCGTGAATACATCTGTGGGGATAAATTCCTAGAAGGGGAGTTCCTAAGTCAGAGGATGTATACATTTTACATTTTGATGGCTCCTATACACGTAAGTGAGATGAGAACAATAAAAGCTAATTGCTATTGAGCATCTTTATGGCCTGCAGTCAGTTTGTTGGAGAAAAACAGCCTTAAGAGCTAGCATTTGTATTGATGTGAGAAGTCTTATTAAAAAAAAAAGATGAAGGAGATAGAATCATAAGGCAGCAAGCACCGTGAAGCCTGCAGAGTCACTTAAGCTTGAGCAAACGACAGTTACTTTGTGGGCGTTGGTCATTTTGGCTCTTCTAGCTAGGAAATTGAACAATTTAGAAACCAGGAGCTTTCTTTAGGGTATATTTACTTCCAAAATCTGTTCATGGGTCATCATGACCCTCCTTTGGCGTGCATGATTAGGGCTATGGCTGATTATGAAACCAGTAGAGACACTGGCGTCCAGAACAGATCCAAGAGAAGGTCTCTCTTATACACATAAAAAGAGAAATAGATTTTTCCCTAAGGGTTAAGGTAGTCTCTTTCTGAGTCTCAGGAGTGCCCAGGAGAGAATGAGTAAAATTTATTTTATTGTGTCATTTCTCTGCCCAATCCACAAGGTAAAATTAAAGGATCTGGGACTTCGCAGAATACTTAGGGTTCTATAGCAACTGAGGTTTTTTGGCCTGCTTCAAAGTAGTCTCAGCTGCGTTCTACATAGCATTTATCCAGAAGCACAGCTGTTGCTGACTTACATTCTAACTCTATATTAATCATATGGCTGCTGCGGACATCCTTGACCTTGAATTTGGCTTCAGATGTCTCCAGTTCATCTGGAGGGTAGTTCACAGAATTTTGGACTTTATGTTTAGAATATTTTCAGCTTTTGAGGCATATTAAATGATCTCAATCTAATGTGTAGGCATGTGAATGTGCTTAACTCTAAGCATTTCTTTTCTGTTTGTTGAAAAAGGTAACTAGAAAATCTGAGTTTACATATGATATGACACCCTGAAAACAGAATTCATGTTCCACCTTCAAAAGACATCAGCATACACATGCACACTTCGATGATGGTATTGGAAAGGAACAGGGAGAAATTAAAAGCATTTTAACAAGATGCAAATGGATATTTGAGTTTTTGGTATTTGATATTATTTCAATGTTCATTATTTATCATAGGTATGATGTCATTTATCCCTTTTTGTGGTGTGGTGGCGGCCACCTGTAATCCCAGCTACTCGGTAGGCTGAGGCAGGAGAATTGCTTTAACCCAGGAGACGGAGGTTGCAGTGAGCCGAGATTACACCATTGCGCTCCAGCTTGGGCAACAAGAGCGAAACTCCATCTCAAAAAAAAAAAAAAATCACAGTTATAATATGGGTTAAATCTTTTTACCGACCACTCTGGGAGCCTAATACTTCTTTGATACTGTCTCTGTGGGGATAGTAGGTTTAGAGTTGATACCAGACTGTTGGCTAAGGTAACTTTTTTCTACTCAGATAAAGAAAAATTCTTGGCTGGGCATGGTGGCTCACACCTGTAATCTTAGTGCTTTGGGCGGCCAAGGTGGGAGGATCGCTTGAGCCCAGGAGTTCGAGACCAGCCTGGTCAACATGGTGATACCTCATCTCTACAAAAAAATTAAAAAGTTGGCTGGGTGCGGTGGCTCGTGCCTGTAATCTCAGCACTTTGGGAGGCTGAGGCAAGCGGATCATGAGGTCAGGAGATTGAGACCATCCTGGCCAACATGGTGAAATCCTGTCTCTACTAAAATACAACAAATTAGCTGTGCGTGGTGTTATGCACCTGTAATCCCAGCTACTCAGGAGGCTAAAGCAGGAGAATTGCATGAATCTGGGAGGCGGAGGTTGCAGTGAGCTGAGATCGTGCCATTGCACTCCAGCCTGGCGACAAAGCAAGACTCCATCTCAAAATAAATAAATAAATAAGCAAACAAACCAATCAATCAAATAAAATAGAAAGTTAGCTGGGTGTGGTGATGTGCACTTGTAGTCCCAGCTACTCAGGATGCTGAGATGGGAGGATCACCTGAGCCCAAGGAGCTGTGATCACTGCACTCCAGCCTGGGTGACAGAGTGAGACCCTGAAAAGAAAGAGAGAGAGTGTGTGGAGGTCTCAAAAAATTAAAAATAGAACTACAGTATGATCCACCAACCCCACTACAGGGTATGTATCCAAAAGATATGAAATTAGTATGTTCAGGAGGTATCTGCACTCCTGTTTGTTGCAGCATTATTCATAATAGCCAAGACACAGAATGAGCCTAAGTGTTCATTGATAGATGAATAAATAGAGAAAATGGAAATGGATTACTACTTAGCTTCAAAAAAGAAGGAAGTTCTGCCTTTTGCAGCAACATGGATGAACCTGGAGGACATTATGTTAATAAGCCTGGCACAGAAGGACAAATACTGTATAATCTCACTTATATGTGGCATCTAAAACAAACTAGAAGCCGAGGGTAGAATGATATTACCGGGGTGGAATGGGAATGGGAGAAATGGAGAGATGCTAGTCAAAGGGAACAAACTTGCAGTTATAAGATGAATAGTTCTGGAGGT
This sequence comes from Alouatta palliata, assembly GCA_004027835.1. NCBI lineage: Eukaryota > Metazoa > Chordata > Mammalia > Primates > Atelidae > Alouatta > Alouatta palliata. The sequence goes on from PVKV010014503.1 coordinate 41,192, forward strand.
CTAATGTACAGCATGGGGGCCATAGTTAATAATGTTCTATTGAATACTTGAAATTTGCTGAGAGAGTAGATCTTTAGTGCTCTCACCACACACACACACACACACACACACACACACACACACACACACACACACAGTGGTAACTATGTGAAATGATGAATGTGTTAGCTTGGTCATGGTAATCATTCCACAATGTATACATAGATGAAAACATCATGTTGTACACCTTGAATATATACAATTTTCTTTTTTTTTGTCATCCTGTGACTCCTTTACCTGCTTGCTCCCTTTGTGACCTTGGGTGGATTCAGCATGGCAACCAAGGACTTTCATGATCTCAAGCAGGTGTGCCCTCTTCATTCCTCATACCTGGCATTCCACCCCAAACATGTGCATGTTCTCTGAGCTGCCTTGCATTGGGCATGATGTGTTTGCTTGGGCTATTTTCTCTCTTTCTGAATGCCCACTGCTGTCCCTTTCCTGCACGCTCCCCTCAAAGTTCTTTCTACAAAGCCCAGTTGAAATACTACTTTTTTGATGAATCCTTCCCCTGACCTGGTCCCAGATTTACTGACTTAGAATCTCAGAGGTCTGGAAATTTGTATTTCTCATGGCATCTTGTATACGGCCTTGCCCATAACAATTACTTTATATATGTTGGAGTTGAAATAGATAATGTATATTAACTCTGCAAGGGGCTAATTGATACCTTGAACTTGGGCTAAAATGAGAAGCTAGCGTGAGCTAGGTATCAGAACTGAACAAATCATGCACCACAAATAATAAAAGCCCAAACTATAGACTCACATTGGTTAGGAATGAAGATGTGAAAAATCTTAAATAAAATATTAGAACGTCTAATTTAACAGCATTAAAGAATGATTGGTCATGACTGGCTAGTATGTTTATCCCAGGAATTAAATTAAATTCATACATTATATTGATTGAACAAAAGAGAAACCCTGTAGTGCCATACATGCTCAATATCCAAACCTGGTGCTCACAATCTCATAATGAACTAGAAAGAGACCAGTACTTCCTAAACAAGAACACCTTTTACAAAGCAGTGTCCAACAGTAAACTTCATGGTGAAATAGTAAGGGATTCTTATTATAACCAGCAACAAATAAAAGATGTACACCATCACGAACAAAATAGTTTTTTTTTTTTTTTTTTTTTAAAGCCTGCAGCACCCGGTATTCCCAGGCGGTCTCCCATCAAAATAGTTGTTAAGATGAGACTAGCAAATGCTCTCTAGGGAGTGAAGCTGGCATTCTCCTTCCTACCTGTAGAGCTATGATTCCATACAGCTGTTTGGGAAATCAGTTAGGTGATCTGTTTGACAAACCATACAAATATCCATACCCTCTGACTCAGACTTTCACCTCTCAGAAATTCTCCTAAGGAAATCTGAAATGTTGACAGAAATATGAATAGGTACTCATTACATTTACAAGAATTAGAAATGAGAGCGATCTACTCATCATAACATTTGGAAGAATGGAATGACAACAATTTAAATGCCCCACAATGGGGAAATAGTTAAGACTATTATGGGGTATCTATACAGTGGAATGTAATGAGTCATTAGAAATGTTTAAGGGTTTTAATACCATGAGAATGTTCTTGTGTTGAATTAGAATGATACAAATTGTATTTAAACATTCCCTCAACTGTTTATAAAAATCTGAAATCACTTGTTTTTTTTTTTTTTTTTTTTTTTTTTTTGAGACAGAGTCTTGCTTTGTCACTCAGCCTGAACTGGAGTGCAATGGCATGATCTTGGCTCACTGCAACCTCTGCCTCCCGGGCTCAGACAATCCACCTACCTCAGCCTCCTGAGTAACTGGGACTGTAGGTGTGCGCCACTGTGCCTGGCTAATTTTTGTATTTTTTGTAGAGATGGGGTTTCGACACGCTGCCCAGGCTAGTGTTGAACTATTAGGCTCAAGTGATCCACCTGCCTCAGCCTCCCAAAGTGCTGGGATTACTGGTGTGACCCACTGTACCCCGCCACTTTTTAATTTTTCTGGTTAACTTTCTAAATGTTTGAAATGGCTTCCAATGAATTTCATTTTATTATCAAGGGAAACTTCCATAATTATTTCCTTTCTTCCCAAATCTCCACAAGTATACTCTTCTCCCAAAATTTAGATAGTTGTATTTTTTGATTATTCCAAATAGAAGTGCTGTGAGGCTAATCACAAAGAGCAGCAGCAGGGGATTTACAAAGTGTTCTCTTACTATTGAACATTTTTATTTATTTTGTTTTGATAGGACACACATCCATATGGCTTAGAAATCAAAATGTCCAATAATATGTCCAGTGAATAGTGGCCCTCTTATTCCTGTCCCCCCCCACCCTCCCCCTGATCTGCCCAGTCCTCTTGAAGCATGTAACCAATGAGAATAGTTTCTGCTGTGCACTTGCAGAGATTTTTGCAGGAAATCTCAAGCACCTTGCCTTCCAAGTCACTATGTGCCAGCTACTCATCTTGAGCCCAGTTTATTTTGTCCACCCTGTCCCCACGACCCCTGTGTTTACATCAACCAGTACTTCTCTGTCTCTGAGCTCAAACCTTCCAGAGACGAGCCTGGTACTGCCCAGCCTTTTATGGGCAGATGAGGTAGGAGCGTGGGCATGTGCTCCTCTACCCACCTCAGAGAGCCATCCAGCTTCTGGAAAAATGACAGCTGCCAACTTGACAGAAGAATCCAGCATATACATTCAAGTTCACTGGATTAAAACAAAACAAAAAAAGGGCCGGGCATGGTAGCTTATGCCTATAATCCCAGCACTTTGGGAGACAAAGGTGGGTGGATCGCTTGAGCCCAGGAGTTCGAGACCAGTCTGGGCAACACAGGGAGACCCCTGTCTCTACAAAAAGTAAAAAAAAAAAAAAAAAAAAAAAAAAAATTGGCCAGGCATAGTGGCACATCCCAGCTACTTTGGAGGCTGAGGTGGGAGGATTGCTTGGGTCCAGGAGGTCAAGACTGCAATGAGCCATGAATGTGGCACTGCACTCCAGCCTGGGTGACCAAGCAAGACTCTGTCTCAAAAAAAAAAAACAAAAACCAAAAATCAGAAAACCTAAAACTAAAAATAAGTCGAAGGCAGTACTTTGCAGGCAGTGATTTTCACCTTGAGGGTAGGGCCATATAGCAGATTCTTGGCAAAGGCTTATGTAGTTTGAAAAGCATTCAGTATCATCATTTTCTACATTTTGAAAGTAGAAATGATCCCATATCTTTCTGATGTTAACTACAGAAAGTATAGTATGGCAGTCGGGGCTCTAGAACATGAGATAAAAATAATAAAGGGCTTGAAGAACATGGTTTAAAGACATGTCATGTCACTCCCAATGGGGTTACAATTGGACTTTCGGTGGGGAGAGCAGCAGTGGGGTAAAAAAAAAGTCTTACTTCATGTGTAAACCACAGATATGCACACAGCACATAAACAGATGCACACGGCATCCCTGGAGTTAAAATTTCCTGGGGGGTGGCGATTAGAAACAAATGTTTAACAAGGCTCCTTAGGAGGGTGATAATGACTTAAGAAAAGTTGAGAGAGGCCGGGTGTGACCTGTAATCCCAGCACTTTTGGGAGGCTGAGGCGGGCGGATCACCTGAGATAGGGAGTTTGAGACCAGGGTGCACGCCTGTAATCCCAGCTACTCAGGAGACTGAGGCAGGAGAATTACTTGAGCCCAGGAGGCGAAGGTTGCAGTGAGCCAAGGTTGCACCACGTACTCCGGCCTGGGCAGCAGAGCAAGACTCTGTCTCACAACAAAAAGAAAAGAAAGATTGAGAGACACTGTTCAAAGGCAGTGGGACCCAATACTATTGATACTTCATGGGTGTTTTGCAGAGGAGAGTTTCGAGGATATAGAAGAAATAAAGATCTAGCTTCCAGGGCACTGCTGTGACCAGGCTATTAGGATTCACTTGAGCCATTGGTAACTTGGATGAACTTGAACATTAACATTTGAACTCTTATCTGGTAAGGGGTAGCAGAAAGTTCCCTTCCCTTCTGCGCTCCTTGCCTCCGTATTCCCCACTGTCCTCACTTCACCCGCTGCATCCCCCAGCTGGACTCAAAAAGTGGAACTTGAACTTGATGGCTGACTGTTTTCTCAGAATACAGGATGCCAAGAGTTGAGAGGGCCCAAGGTCTTCCTGTGATCTTTTATGTTACACATCACACACCAGAACCAAGGCGTTAGGCTGGTAGACCCGAGGCCACTCGGTCAGTGATGTGTGGGGCCGCCTCTAGGTCCTGTGTTCTTTCTGTTCCCCCTCAAGGGTCATTTATTCAGAAAGCACAGCAAGTGCTGGGAGATGGCATGAAGTCAAGTGTCTGTGAAGTGTTTTTCTCACTAGCTAGTGGATAGTGTGAGATGAGAGTAGAAATTGTAGATGATCCGAGCACTGAGGAGTTAAGGAGAGAGAGAGCAAGCAACAGGGTGATTCTGGCAAAAAGTGGAACAAAGGAGCTGGTTTGGCATTTCTGGATTCTTTCCAGGTCTCCCACACCATCTTTGTAGTTTCGGGCAGGATCACAGAACTATCTTGGCCCTCACCTTTTGTTTTTGGACAAGGTTCCCCTCTATGGTCTAGGCTGGAGTGCAGTGATGAAATCATGGCTCACTGCAACCTTGACCTCCAGGGCTCAAGTGTTCTTCCTGCCTCAGCCTCCCTCTCTCTCTCTCTTTTTTAAATCTATAGAATTAGTTAAATCAGACTAAGGCTACTTTCAAGACTCTTATGTTATGAGGGCCAGTACTTAATAAGGTAACATATGTCTAATAATTTCTTTATTAACAATAATTGAACCTCATAGCCAGATCTTTATAATTGCAAACAAACCAGAGACTCTGGTGGATTCCACATAGCATAAGACCACAGCGTAGGTGCTCTTCCTTCGGTGCTCAGGGTACTATCTTGTTTTCTCCTTCACTGGGATATCTTTTTTACTAATACTTGGAATTCTTCAAAACTAACTTCTCCATCTCCATTCTTGTCCAGTTCTTGAAAGAGATCATCTACGGTGTTTGGACCCTGTTTTAGATAAAAGAAGAATGGGAGAGGGGAGGGGAGAAAAAGTGAATCAGTTACGGCCACACAGTCTCAGAAATTAGAGGCCTTGGATCTGTGTGCCAAGAAGGCAGCCTAGTGACATGCATCTAATAGCTAACAGAGAGAAACCAGCTTTAGCTGTCGTATTGCTCCGTGTCATAGAACTCGGTACCTTTTTTCCCTCCATATCACACATTTATTATTATTTTAATGCAATGTGTATTTTAATACAGTTTTTTTTTTATGTGATTTTGGGTCTTTTTCTTTATGCCTCTAAAAATATTCTGAGAAGGGATCTGTGGGCTTCACTGGATTGCCCATGGCACACACACAGTTGAGGACCCCTGCCCCAAGGTTTTCCTGGGAGCTGGGTTTGTCTCCTGCTCCAGGCTAGGGCTGGCATATTATCAGAGGCAGCAGGCAGGGAGGGCTCCCTGCTGGCCAGCATGGGGCCAAGGCCTTTAGGTAGACTCTGTAATCCTTCCGACCACTGTATGAGGGAGATGTACTTTACAGGCGGGGGAACAGGCTCAGAGATAGCCAGTCACTTGGTTGAGGACCCACAGCTGGTTAGCAGAGGGCTTGGGGTCCACACGTTGACTCCAGAGCTCAACCCCTTAACTAACCACTGCCCCAATTTTTCCCAAATGCTGAGCTATGCAAAATGACTTTGGCTCAACGGTTCCCACGCTTTAGCGTGCACCAGAATCGTGTCATGGGCCTGCTGACCTTAGTAAGTACAGATTGCTGGCCCCACCTCCAGAGCTTCTGATTCACTAGGCCTGGGGTGGGGCCTGAGAATCTGTACACAAGGTCTTGCTCTGTCACCCAGGCTGGAGTGCAGTGGCATGATCACAGCTCACTGCAGCTTCTACCTCCTGGGCTCAAGTGATCCTCTTGCCTCAGCCTCCTGAGTACCTGGGACTAAAGGTGTGTGCCACCACACCTGGCTAATTAAAAAAAAAATTTTAATAGAGACAAGATCTTGCTGTGTTGTCTGGGCTGGAGAATCTGTATTTCAGCAGCTTCCCAGGTGATGCCAGTGCTGCTGTCCTGGGCCCACACTTGGAGAACCACTGCTTGAGAGGTCGTGTGAGATCGTATGCAGGCTTTTTGACTACTGAACTTCCTGCAGTGTTTTAAGCAGACTTCATTTTTGTCTCTACCATATAATTCTAATCTTAAAGCCATTACTACTTGGACTTTGAGGTAGGAGTTTATCTGTGGCAAAATACTGCTTAGAAAACCGATTGAAATAACACTTTAGTTTGTCAGTTTCAAATTAGACTATTTTATATACATGTATATATGAATTGTGGTAAAAAACACATAACATTGAATTTACACTCTTAATCATTTTTAAGCATACAGTTCAGTAGTGCTAAGTAGATTCACAGCGCTGTGCAACACATCTCTGTGGAAGATATATTTTAACTCCTGAGATTCCTGCAAAAACACTTAGCACTTTGCTTTGATCACAAGACCAAACTGTAAGTTACTTATTCAGCCTCTGATTGATGAATATGAAACACTGTTTTCCTGAAGCCTTTACTAGATTCTAAACCATACATGGTGATGATATATGTAAACAGAGTATGCTGGAAAATCTTAGTAATCCTTATGGAAATATAATCAGGTACATGTAATTAGACCTTTAGAACTTACTACCATTAGTCTTCCTACCTTTTTCCAATTATAAGTCTTATGTTCTTTTTGTAGGAAAGACATAAAGTATACAAAAATTTACTCATGTTACCTTTTGAAACAACTTGTTTGAGTAGATGGCCTAGGCTTTCCTGTTAGATGATTATTTTTTTTCTTTTTGGAAAAAACATGAAGGGTTTTTTCAAATTTAAAATTTCTCACTAACTTTTGCTTTTTAATTAAAAAGTCCCTTTTTCTGCTAGTGACTTTAACTGTTTTTACAAGTGCTTTTATATTTCAATTATAAGAAAATGAGAAAACAGCAGATTATAGGGTCATTGAATTCAGCTTTTTTCTTTTTAGTATTAAAAACAGAAGTCTTTCCAATTGTCATATTGGCAGAAGAGATATTTCTGGTTAAAATCTGGAGAGCTGGTTAAAATATTTGAAGAAACGTTCTCTCCTGAAGTTAGAGCTAATAGCGACTGAGTCATTCAAAACAATTGCACAGTCACTTCCATCGTGAAGATGGTTTTTAGTTGCAAAATGACAATGACTCTGTCCTTTGAGTCCTCTGCTTGAATAGACCCGACCTTGGGCTTCCCCCTCTGTTTCTGAATCTGACCACCCTTGATATTTGATCATCTGGCCTGCCTTCAGCTAGAATCCTATCAAGGCAATTTAGCCAGAAACCCCTTATGCTGGATGTTTCATTGGTAATTTTCCATCCGCTGGCCCCCCAACCCGCCCCTTGGTCATAAACCTCTACTTGTCCTTTTTGGAGTTGAGCCCAATCTCGCTCACTATGGCAAGATCCCGTTTGTGTGGTGCCTATACGGATCGCCATGGCCCTCCTGGAGTAAGTCTGCCTTACCGTCTTTAGTGAGTGTCCTGAATCAGTTTTTTCTTTAACAAAAGGAAAGAAAGTACTGTATATTGGAGCGAGGAGGATCAGCTCTTCTCTGCAGTCAGTTGTCTTGAATGCATTTTGATTTTGACAGCTCTGGGGTGGTTTTGATGTGTAACTTTATGGCCAAGGAAATTTAGTCCTTTCTAGAAAGTTGTTTAGACATGCATAGTTGTCTCATTAACACAAGTTTAAGTGATGAACACAAATTTAAATGCTTTTGAAATATAAATGAGTTCTGACAAGGCAATTTGTCAGTGGGTTTTCATAACAGACTGCCAAGTTAAGTGTTGGTCTTGTTGAGGGATTTTACATATAAAAATGAAGCCCATCCAAGGCCAGCTAACACTATATTGCAGTCCTCTTTGTTTTCCTAAAGCCTGGAACAGAGGTACCAAATCAATGCTGAAGGCCTTGGTGGGTTTGCTTGGTAACTTGTGGGGCTTCCAGGCATAGCTTGGCATTGCTTCCATTTACCATGGCTAGTCCTACAGAGTTCTGTGCTGAGGCTGCGGGAGAGATAGAAGGCTTGGCCCTTGTTTTCTGAGAGCTTGCCTTCTGATTTGTGGCCTGACTTAAGGGGAAGAAAGCCTACCTGCGTGTGTCCTCCCTCAAGTGATGGTCCTTATAAAGCTCTACTGGGGTCGTTTCCTCTCCCCTGCTCCCTTCCCACCATCAGTCCCACTAAGCAGTCTCTGCGGATGGCTACTTACTTTGAGTAAATTGGGGAATTCAGCCTGAATCAATAGCTTCAGTTCATCCTTTGACAACTGGTCGGGATCACCTTCTTTGGCTGCATATTTTTCAAAAATCCTCTTCAGTTCCTCGGGAGACTTTTTAGCACTCATTCTGGTGTCCTATAAATTGGGAAAAAAATGAACTTACCGAAAAGCTGAAGTAGAGTTTTGTGCTGAGGGTTATCAGCAGCATTTTAGTGCCATTGGGCCATTTCCTTGGCATAAAAGGGGAAGAATAAGGAAAAGAGAGCATGAGGGTGGGAATGGCACCAGTAATTTCCGACATGTTTTAAAAATAAGCATCTTAGGCTGGGCACGGTAGCTCACGCCTGTAATCCTAGCACTTTAGGAGGCCGAGGCAGGCGGATCACCTGAGGTCAGGACTTCAAGACCAGCCTGGCCAACATGGTGAAACCTCGTCTCTATTAAAAATACAAAAATTAGCCAGGCGTGCTGGTGCGTGCCTGTAGTCCCAGCACTTGGAAGACTGAGGCAGGAGAATCACTTGAACCCGGGAAGTGGAGGTTGTAGTGAGCTGAGATCACACCACTGCACTCCAGCCTGGGCAACATAGCGAGCCTCTGTCTCAAAAAAAAGGCATTTTAGACAGTATGTTAAATGTCTGTTCTTAGAGTACATATGTTAGGAGACGGTACCTGGAGCGAAACATTTTTATTAGTAATTAGTGACATTCTTCACTTTTTATGTACCTGGTCTGCACTCTGCAGGCTGTGGTCTTGAAGAATACTTGACCACAGCTTCTAGCTTCTAAGTTACAGAGAATATCTTCAGATGGCATAAACTCACCTTCTCTCTAGACATTATCTTTCACACCATTCTAAAAGGAAGCAGAGTATTAATGCAAACAGAAGGAGCTCTAGGTACTACCAAAATCACACTAACCTGGTCACCCAGTAGTGAAACAGCTAGAAGAATCAAAGGAGTTTGAAGAGCTGAGCAGAATCATGAGACTTTTATAGTCTTAACAGACACACCACCCTGATTATGAAAATTTCCTTTTGTTCCCCATTTACGGGTAATTATTAATGGTTTTTGAAACCCAGGCTTAAGACTGCATGAACCCCATAATTAAGGGCGAGATCCAATAAAGGGCCATCTCAACAGTTGCTTCATGGTTCAGAGTCCTAAGAGTAAGCTTGGACTTTTTTTCCCCCTGAGATTATATTTTTCCCTCCAATGTAGAATCATGATATTTGCTCACAGTTCACCTTTCATAAAGCTTAGATATGGAGGATTATTTTCAATTTAGTTGCATATTTAGGCTTTAAAAAATAACTTTCTTCATATCCAGAAAAAAAAAATGCTGCCCTGTGTGATAGCTCATGCCTGTAATCCCAGTACTTTGGGAGGCCGAAGCAGGAGGATGGCTTGAAGTGAGGAGTTTGATACTAGCCTGGTCAACATAGCAAGACCTCATCTCTACTAAAAATTAAAAAAAATCATCCAGGTGTGGTGGTACACGCCTGTAGTCCCAGCTACTGTAGAGACTGAGGTGGAAGGATTCTTTGAGCCTGGGAGGTGAAGGCAACAGTGAGCCATGATCGTGCCACTGCACTCCAGCCTGGGTGACAGAGTGAGATCCTGTCTCTAAAAAAGAAAAAATGCTGTCATAGAAGGACAATATTACATAGTTAAAAAAATTACAGTATGGTCACTGAAGTCCTTCTGAGGTCTTGTAAATATTAGGACTTTAAATATTTGAATACATGAATGAATGAATGAATGGAAGTATTGCTTCAGATGTGGGTTTAAGAAGTGGAAAGAAGATACTCGATAATTGGTGGTTTTATTTGGCAAATCAAAATCATTGAGTAACATGGTCATTTTTCAGCTCTTTCATTATTTGTTGGTCCCATGTCTGCTTTTTATTTCTCATTATCATTTTCCTTACCTAATATATTTTGTTATCATTCAAAAAACTTGTGACTTACTCTTGTTCAATTGGAAATACTTCAAACTTTTTGGAACTGCCATGATTTAAAATTGCCGAGGACATTGATTTCTACTGGAAAGAGTTCCTTGAAATACATAAGACATTTCCGAGGGACATTGATCTAATGTGATGTAACTCACAGGAAGGGGTTCTAGGTGGATTTTAAGAGCACTTTGCAGTTTGAATCACTTGTACGCTTCCACACTTGTACAACTTTCTCTGACTCTGCCTTATATCACCCACAAACTGAGGACTGAACTATTGAGACTGTATGTCTCCCTGATGTTTCTCAGCTCTAAAATTCTAGGGCCTTATTTACATTGGAGAACAAATGGGAAATCTAATAGAATTCCTTAAAAGCTTCCCGCCAGTCTTGAGCATTTATCATTCCATGTGTCTTTGCTGTCTTGTATATATTCTTTTTTGTTTTTATTACGGATTCTTTGACTTTGCCATGCACCAGTATAGAATATGTATTGACTCACTGGTTGGAGTAAAGACAGGCATTTTATTTTTAGTTATAAGATTTTACACAAAAATATTCTGATTTTGGCAATGCATTTTAATCAAGATTTTAGAAAATTGTCAGTGGTTTTACACATATGTTCTGTTTTCCCAGGAGGAAGTAGGCTTTTGTGCATAATCACAACAAGCACTATCTTTTTTTAACATCTTTTAAAAAATATTTTAAATCTACAGAAAAGTGGCAAGAGTAGTGCAATGAACACCAGTCTGCCTTTCGACTAGATTCACTAATTGTTAACATCTCCGCATTTGCTTTCTCTTTCTCCGGACACTTTCCTCTACCCCTGAGTCATTTGAGAATCAGTTACAAACATCGAGACGCTTCCCCTGTAAACACCTCAGCATCTGTCCCCTAAGGACAAAGACATTCTCCTATGCAACCACAATGCCATTATCATAGCCCATGTCAAATCTCCCCAGTTGTTGAATAGCATCTTAAATCATCTTTGCTCTCAAATTACCACTCGTGAGCTAAAATCAAATGGGGTGATTATTATGTTTATTGCATCTGATTTTTTTTTTTGTTGTTGTTGTTGTTTGTTTTTTTGAGACAGCCTCACTGTCTCACTCAGGTTGGAATGCAGTGGCAGAAATACAGCTCACTGCAGCCTCGACTTTCCTGGGCTCAGGTGATTCTCCTATCTCAGCCTCCCGAGTTGCTGGGACTACAGGCATATGCTACCCCACCTGGATAATTTTTTTTTTTTAATTTCTCGTAGAGAAATACAAAATGGGTTTTGCCATGTTGCCCAGGATGGTCTCCAACTCCTGGGCTCAAACGATCTGCTAATTCGGTCTCCCAAAGTGCTAGGATTACAGGTGTGAGCCACTGCACCTGGCCTATTTTTTGCATCTGTATTGAAGAAATAATTTTAATAACTATATGCCATCTTAATAACTATATATTTGATGAAAGATAACATGTTCTATGTAACACACCCTTATATTACATATGACGTGTGTATGTGTATGTAAAAATTATCTCTAAGAAAAACTTTTGGAGCAGTATTTGTTAATAGCCTTTTAGGCTACAATTCTCTTATTTCAAGAGACAACTGATTAGAATGGGCCCAGTGTTGCCTATTGTCAGAATTTATGCTTGTAGCAAATGCTAGCAAAACCTGAACTTGAAAAACAGCCTGTGGGGGCTTCTTAAGGTTTTACTTGCTCACTTCTGCCTGTCACAGCTCTTGTCTGTTATTTTTCTCTTTACTCATAGACTCAAAAGCATGAGGGTAAACCTGCACTCAGAAACATGAAATCCACCAATAGATACTCTCATGAAACATTAACTAAAAATATATGGAGACAAGTGATAAATACAGGGTGTGTTCACAGCAGTGTATTTTGAAACTAGAGAAGGGGGGAAAATGACAGGCACAGGGTGGTAATGGAAAAATGGAGAGGCAAAGGTTATTTATCACCTCACTGTTCAATTATTTGATCTTTGGACAGACTTAATTTTTCCTAGGAAAGCCAAGAGTAACATATTTTAAGAGCTCTGGGCACCACGAGCTTCTGCGGGTTATTCTGCTTGAAGTTGACAGCATGGCGTGTCTTGAAAAGCACCTTCAGGAAGAGGGTACAGTGTTAGTACCCAATCACTGCAAAATCAAATGGGTGTGAAATGCTATCCAGGGGTTCTTGTTATTTTTGATCCTGAAGTTTAAAAGAGACCTTGAATACTCAAATGCGACTTTCTCAGAAAGGATAGCTTACTTGTCACCTGACCTGGTGTCTCCCTTCCCTGGGTCTTCAGAAACAGTTCACTTCCAACCTTTGCCTGGGCTGTGAGCCTCAGTCTTTAGGGTCAACCTGTGCTCACCTTCAGCGCTTGAGTTCCCAGAGGCCTCCCGACCATAGCCTGTGATTCTTGAGGGCATATTTTTTACCATGGGTAGTGTGCCTACCTAGGCACCCAACTCCCATGGCCTCATTAAATCCTTGCTGCAACCATATGAAGTGGATGCTCTTGGTCCCCCCAGCTTATAGAGACTCCAAAGACCTGCTCAAAGTCACATTGCTGGTCAGTCGGAGAGCTGTGATTCAAGTTCAGGCCCAGCCTGTACCCTCAGCCACCATGCCACATGCCCCTCCCTGGAGAAGGACTTCTCTGAGGACAACCGTTGTATGTTAACATTAAGCCCACAGGTGGTATCACACTTAAGTGTTATGTTTACATCTGGAGGTATAAGAAGGTTCTTTTCCTGAGTTATAAGAAAGTTCTTTTCCTGATGAAAGTGATATAGGCCTTTGTCTGTTTTGTGCTGCTGTAACAGAGTACCTGAGACTGGCTAATTTATAAAGAAAAGAAATATATTTCCTCACAGTTCTGGAGGCTGGCCGGGAAGTCCAAGATCAAGGTGCTGGCATTTGGTGAGGGCCTTCTTGCTGTGTCATCATGTGGTGGAAGGCATCACATGGGTGAGAGAGAGGAAAGGAGACTGAACTTATCCTTTTACCAGGAACCCATTCCCATGATAACTAACTCATTCCAATGTTAATGGCATTAATCCATTCATGGGGGCAGAGCCCTTATGACTTACTTAATCACTTCTTAAAGGTTCCACCTCTCAGCACTGTTGCACTGGGGATTAAGCTTGCAACACATCAACTTTGGGGAAAACATTCAAACCATAGCAGCCTTCTTTTACTGGTGGGGAAAGAAAGAAGTTTAAAAGACTGGAGAAATACATATGTACTTATGGGACTGGTCATTGGTTTCTCCACTGTAGATTCCATTCTCACACTACTTGGTGACACAGCAGGGCAGGTTGGAAGCCAGAAATGGGAAATAAAGTGCTTCAGGTTAGAGGCAGGATCTGTTAGGCAGGACTGGGGGTAGTGTGTACTCGGCTTCTGAGCAAGGCACCACCCTTCCCTTCCCGTCTGCTGAAGTGATTTACCTGCAGCTTGGGACATCCATGAGTATCTCAGACATCCCTATGCTACTTTCTGGCTGACTGACCCATCCCTTAGTCTCCTCTGTTAGTTTTTAATACACTTAAAACACTGGGAGATTCCATTATTGAGCACTTGATCTGAACTTGACACTGTGCTGAACTCCTTGGTAGAGATGGAGAATATAAAGATCTAATCCTTGAACTTGATGAGCCTACACTTAATTTATGAGAGGAGATGCATTTATGAAATAATAGAGGAAGTTAAAGCTGTTTGTAGTAAAAAACTGTATTAGATTCCTATGGCTGTTGGAACAAATCACCGCACAGTGGCTTGAAACACATACTCGTTTCTTCTGGAAGTCAGAAATATAAAGTGGGTTGGCAGGGCAGTGTTCTTTCTGGAGGCTGTAGGAGAGAATCCATTTCCTTGCTTTCTCCAGCTTCTAGGGGCCACTTGCACATGGCCATCCTCTATCTTCAAAGCCAGCAGCATAGCATCTTCCAGTCTCTCTAATCTCTGCTTTGTGGTCGTATCCCCTTTTCTGACCTTGATTCTCCTGCCTCCCTCTTTGAAGGGCCTTTGTGGTTACACTGGACCCACCTTGATAGTCCAGAATCTTTTCTTCTCAAGGGCCTAAATTTACAGGCTGGGCATGGTGGCTCATGCCTGTAATCCCAGCACTTTGGGAGGCTGAGGCTGGAGGATCATTTGAAGCCAGGAGTGTAAGACCAGCCTGGGCAACATGGCGAAACCCCGTCTCCACACACACACAAAAATTACCAAAAAATTAGCTGAGCATGGTGGCATGCACCTGTGGTCCCAGCTACTTGTAAGGCTGAGGTGGGAGTATCACTTGAAGCCAGGAGTCAGAAGCTATAATGAGCTGTGATCGTGCCGCTGCACTCCAGCCTGGGAGACAGAGTGAGATCCTGTCTCAGGAAAAAAAAAAAAATCCTCAACTTAATCACATCTGCAAAGTCCCTTTTGGCAAGGCCACAGATTCATAGGCTTCGGAGACTAGGATGTGGATATCTTTGGGGTAGAGGAGGTGTTATTCAGCCTCCTACAATCACTTACTGAAAATGAATTGACAATGTATGCATTATTTATTTGGTAGGCTGAGCATAACAGTGGTATTAATTATGAGGCAGTAAGGAGAACTGGAAGGGGTCCCTAAAGTATGAGGAATGGGAGGGAGAAGGCATCTTGGGAAACGTAGAGAAGGAGGCGGTCTGTGTGTAGTATCGTGGTGGGTAGGAGAGTGGAGGTGCCATTGACAATGGTCCCAACTAGCTGAGGTAGAAGCTACAGGTTAGAATACATGAGGAGCGCATGGTTAGTGTGGGTTCCTGCGTGAGGTGGAACCTGAGAGCCACCCAGAAGAGTTTAGATTTGGTTTGTAGTGATGAAGGCTGCTGGAGCTAGCAGTGCAACTCTACATTAGGGAACGTAATGCTGATGTAAAACTGCTTGATACTTTATGTACAACTTGAATATGACTTAGAATCAAAATCATAATCAGGCTTGAAAACCTAATGAGCAGTAGGAAAGGAATGAGTTGGAGAATCCTTGTAAAGAATACGAGAGGAGGCCGGGTGTGGTGGCTCATGCCCATAATCCCAGCACTTTGGGAGGCCGAGGCGGGCAGATCACTTGAGCCCAGGAATTCAAGACCAGCCTGGGCAACATGATGAAACCCCAATGCTACAAAATAGGAAAAAAAAAAAAATGTTAGAGGAGGAAATTGCTGCGTGTTGCCTAAAAGTCTGAAAATGGCTGCTGGTAGGTAGGCTTTCCCGTTGTCTCCAGGTGAAATATTCAAAGATAAGGAACATGAGGAACGCTGCACTTACCAGAGTAGGTCAGGTAGGTCCCGTACACACTGCCATTCAGAAATTTTACTGTTGCTAAGAAAACCTAACTTCCAGCCAGGTGCGGTGGCTCACGCCTGTAATCCCAGCACTTTGGGAGGCCGAGGCGGGTGAATCACGAGGTCAAGAGATCAAGACCATCCTGGTCAACATGGTGAAACCCTGTCTCTACTAAAAATACAAAAAATTAGCTGGGCATGGTGGCACGTGCCTGTAGTCCCAGCTACTCGGGAGGCTGAGGCAGGAGAATTGCTTGAACCCAGGAGGCGGAGGTTGCGGTGAGCCGAGATCGCGCCATTGCACTCCAGCCTGGGTAACAAGAGCGAAACTCCG